>JABEVN020001852.1:0-23407 GCA_013146195.2 Codonopsis lanceolata | reverse complement strand
TCAACCTTCCTTTTCCTTGGTGAAGGTAAGCTATCGATTTCCCACTTAGGATGAATGCTAGAATTGCCATGTGTTCCCCTCTTCTTGTAACTCCCATGCTCACCATGCCATGCCATGATTGTTGATGAATTGGTCCTTGGAGAATTTGAATAATTTATGCATCATGTTAGTGAGTCCTATGCCTAGAATTAAAAAGTGTTCCATGTCCCCTTAGGGACAACGCTATTGTTATTCTTGGACTAATAGATTTTGACAACCTTTGGAGACTATGTTTAGAGGTTCCCTATGCCATGTATTGTCTATCCTATTGAATTGAGACACACTGCTAGAATTGAATATATGTTCTATGCCTCGCCAGGAACATAATGTGTTCTTGGACTTCGACTTTGATAACTCTTTGAATTATGAATTCTAGGGTTTCACGTGCTATGGATTGTCCATCTTGTTGATTGAGACCTATGCCTAGAATTAGTTATGTTCTATGCTTCCTTAGGAACTTAATGTTCTTGGATTAGATTTTGATAACTCTTGGGGATTACGAATTTTAGGGGTCTCCTATGCCATGTATTGATCATCTGATTGAATTGGGTCCTAGGCTTAGAATTAATGTGTTCTATGTCCCCTATGAAAAACTAATGTTCTTGGACCCTTGCGTTTTAATAACCTTTGAAATAATGGTTTTAAGGTCCCAGTCATGAAACTATTATTAATACTTGACTATGTTGGTTAAGTGGATTGCCGGCCTAGTTACTCGTCGAGAACTTAGAAAAGGATTACGGATGCATCTAGCATCTTAACTCTCTTGGATGAATTGTTATAGAGCGACTTAGCAGTCAAACTTAAGTGAGCCATTGAACAATACGGCTCAATGATCAATCCCTACTTCTAGCGTTTCCCTAAGAATAATAATTCTAGACTCTTGAACTTGAATTGATTACCTTGCTTGATTCTTGATGTCATATAATAGAATGCCTATTTGACATATTGAGTTCGCTCTTGTCGAACTCATTCTGCTGAATATTGATGATAATTCTTAACTACGGTTGTTAAATAGATTAATGACCTAGCCAGATCATATCTGAGAACTTAGAAAAGGTTCATGATGATATTTAGCGTCTAACTCTCTTGGATGAATTGTTAGAGATGACTCAACGGAGTCAAGTTGCGAGCCATTGAACAATACCGGCTCACCCCGACCTCTCGGCGTTCTAAGCGTTTCCCTAAGAATAATAATTCTAGACTCTTGAACTTGAACTGATTACCTTGCTTGATCTTGAATGTCATATTATAGAATGACTAATTGACATGTGAGTTCGCTCTTGTCGAACTCAATCCTACTGGTTATTGATGAGAATAATTTACTTGTCATGAGCGAGATCGCTCTTGCCGACCTCGTTCTATACTTGAAAATTTTGTTAAGTAAACATTACTTGGCATTTGCATGAGTCAGTGGCATACTGTCTTTGTTCACACACGCCTCCCGTGGCCACGGTGGAGTACTCCACTTGCGTAATCATTTAAGAGCATCATTGGACTATCCAGGCATCTCCTCGGAAGATCGATGTACTTACACACATTCGATACCGCACATTTCGAATAACGCTTGTATGCGGGAACTACGTAGCGGCCCGGCTCTCGGATATCCTCATCTATGTGATTTAATTATGCGCGCTTGCATTTGCCCTTGCTGCTTGCTTGTAGATCCTGAGCAAGATAGCAGTCTTTATGACTTACCCTTGAGATCTAGCACATCTTCGTGCCTTGTGCCCTTTTGCCAGTGACCGTTGATTCTTGAAGAGGTGGTTTTGATGGCCCTCTTATCCTTGTTTATATTTTTTGTAAGGACTGACGGGTTAAGCAAGTCAACTAGACTATGCTGGGTATTTGTGTAGAACTTGATTGTAAATCTTATTAGCTACTAGTAGTTTAATACTTGTAGTACTTGTAACCCTTTGTGCCGGCATTGTGTTAGCCGAGCTTTGGTTAACTTGTTATTATCCCTCACGTATTAGTCTTCTGAGCATGCTATTAACTCTTATTTCATCCTTGTCCATAGCTTTATCGGAGTTTAAAAAGTTTTAAAATATCCTAGCCGTTTGGTGCCGAGGCGTGCTACGACTCTAATGTTGCGTCACGTCGTTTTTATAAATTAAGTCATGTTTTAATTGCCTACTTGTTTCCCTCCTTATTTGAGGCGGTCCGACCCTCGGTCCCATCTCGGGCCGAGCCGGGTCGCCTTGATTGGTATCGAGCTCGTTAGCTATAAGCGAGGATAGGTTCCATGGCCTAGTTGGGTTAGTTCTTGTGTTTATCATGACGTTGAGTGTTCTCTTCATGCCTTATTGCATTCTTCGTTAATGAATAGGACTTAGAATCTAAGTTCATTGTAATCTAGATTCTCGTGAGTTGGTGTTCGTGTCAAGGAATATTACCTTTCACCCGTTTTACTTTCAAAGCGCGATTATACCAAGAGTGTGTGTTCTTTGCTTTGTAGAGCTATTGTTTCTTGTCCGTTGTGAGTGACCCAATAAGCTCAGGTTGTTGATTCCGAGCATGATCATCGTGGTATCCATTAGTGCCTTTGAACGTGTTACACCTTCTTGAACGGCGTGGCTAAGCCTCCCGTAGTACCTAGTGCATTCTTTGATTCCTACATAAGTATATATATCTTACGTAGTGCCAAATCGTGAGTACTTGAGGCTGCATAGTGTCGAGGAATTAGAGGACTCTTTCTGCTTCATGTTATTGAGATTGAAGGGATACCCTAATGATCAAGGTATCGTTGTGGTTTCAAGTTGAGGCTGGGTGAGTACCGATAGGTGATCGTGATGACCGATGATTGGATTAATCGTTAGCTCGCTTGCGTCTTGACCCAAAGTGATTTGAGGTCTTCTAGCTAATAACTATTTGCTAGCCAAGGATTATTAAGTTATTGTCTTGTACCGTTATTCGACTAATGCATTAATAGAGTATTAGCATTTTGTAAAAGGATTTATCTATCATTAGTGAATCGTTAAGGGTATGAATGTTCCATCCATGGTATACTTGCATGGTAGATTAAAATACTATGTATATGATATTGATTTCCATGCCTAAGTGTAACTATATTATATGTGCATGAGACCTTCATAAAGGATGCTCTTATGTGACTTGTAATCCCTCCTCGCATCCTAAACGGACAGAAGCTTTTGAAGTCACTTGAGGGCCCTCGACTTGATTATCAAGAGGTATTCGTCGGAGAACTAGAATGGTATAATATGATATAGGAATTGGTGAACCCATGACCAAGCGGAATGAAATTGAAAGTGGCATCTTGTTTTACTTGTGCAAATATGTGCAACGTGTATATTGAAATCATGCTATGAATAAATTGAACTTTTGTGACATGATCGATGAATTGCATGGTATTGAATGCCTTCTTTGAAAGGCGAATATGTGGTCCATGATGATTGACTACTTGATTTTATTGTTAGGACGTTAGATCCTATAGATTCGTGTTGTGACCGGAATAATTTAGTTAGTCTGGGAAAAACTCTTTGTTGGAAAGTTGTTAGTTTGGTGCAACTATTGCACGTGCATTCGAGTCACCTGTTTAGTTGATAAAGAAGAATTTTCACCTCATTGTCCACGTTTATTGGAACTTTGTAAACCTCGATAATGTCCTTGAACCCTGTCGAGAGTCAAGATGACTCGACTTTGGAATTGATTGGAGATGTTATTTAAGCCTTTCTTTCCCTATCGCCTCCGCAGATTCATGTCTCCATGACCCATATTTTTGGTATACGACTTCTCTACCTTTATTGAGCTCGTTAGCTCAAGCTGTCGACTTCTCTCTACTTTTTGCAAGTGCTTGACCTCTTCTTGCCTTGTCCTTGTAGCACGACTTTGGGACTACACCTTGCCTCCCGGCCGCGAATTAGGGTTTTGCGTTGATCTATTGCCAGGGACTCCGCCTATATCTAGAACACCTTACAGAATAACTCCAGCGGAATTGTGAGAATTGAAGGAGTAGTTGCAAGAACTTCAAGATAGAGAGTTCATTTAACCGAGTGTGTCCCGTGGGGTGCACCGGTATTGTTTGTAAAAGAAATGTGGTAGTTTACGACCTTGCATAGGCTATCGACAGTTGAACCAGAATACTATCAAGAATAAGTATCCCTTGCCACACATTGATGATCTCTTTGATCCACTTCGGGGTTCAGTTGTTATTCCAAGCTTGACTTGAGGAGTGGCTTTTATTAGTTGAAAGTTCGAGAGGAGGATGTTCATAAGACAACCTTTCGTACGCGTTACGGCCACTATGAGTTTGTTGTGATGCCGTTGGGTTGACCAACGCACCTGCAATTTTTATGGACTTGATGAATAGGGTTTTTCATGAATATCTTGATTGCTTTGTGGTTGTGTTATTGATGATATCCTCGTGTACTCCAAGTCGCGAGAGGAGGTTGACTACGGCTCCTATCTTAGCATTGCCAAGTGTTTCGGAGAACCTTGTGATTTTTTTTTATTGATGCCTCGTTAGAAGGCTTGGGTTGCGTGCTTGTGCCATGAATTTCAAGGGCAGTTGGGATTCTCATTTGCCATTAGCTGAATTTGCTTATTATAACAGTTACCAGTCTAGTATTGAAATGGCGCCATATGAGGCTTTTATGGGTGTTAGTGTCGTTCACCGATTTACTGGGATGAGGTTAGTGAAGCTAAACTTTGGGGCTCGGAAATGGTACAACAGTCGGCTGAGAGCGTGAAGCTTATTGGAGACAGATTGCTTACAGCCCAGAGTAGACAGAAGAGCTACGCGGATAACCGGAGGCGCGACTTAGAATTTCAGGTTGGTGATCATGTATTTTTGAAAGTATCGCCCCGGCGTGGTACTAAGCGATTTGGGAAGAAGGGTAATCTTTCACCTAGATCTATTGGGCCATTTGAGATCTTAGAAAGGATTGGATCTTTGGCGTATCGGTTAGCATTGTCACCTTCGTTATCGGATGTTCACGACGTATTCCATGTCTCGATGCTACGCAAGTATTTGAAAGATGAATCGCATGTCCTTGTTTACGATGAGATTTCATTCGAACCCGATCTTTCTTATGATGAAAGACCAGTGAGGATCCTTGACACTAAGGAGCAAATATTGAGAACGAAGCGGATTCCGTTAGTGAAAGTCTTGTGGAAGAATCATGATATTGAGGAAGCCACGTGGGAGACCGAGCTTGATATGAGGGAGAGATACCCTTTCCTATTCGACGACTCCGGTAAGAATTTAGGGACTAAATTCCTTTAAGTGGGGGAGGATGTGAGAACCCAAACCCATTACTTGTTTATTGCCTTAATAACATACTTGTATTAAGCCTTAGCATGTTAGACACTTCTATTTGTCCATGTCATGCTCACACTGGTGTATTACGTGCCTAGTTGCTTGAATACCTTCTACGCATTGCTTGCCTTGCCGTTGTACTTTGAGTGGTTGCCTTAGCATGTTTAGCACTCAACCAAGACTTGTTAGAGTTCTATTGTCTTCCATAGATGACTTAGAACATTCACCTTGATCATAGTAAGCTTGATTGGAAGTTTAGAAACCTTCTTGCTTTGTTTTGGCCTTAGCGATTTCCCTCGTCTCCCGTATTGCTCGTATTTCGACGTGCGAAATGTTCGTTGAGTTCTTGGACTTGTATTCAAGTCATAACCATGTTTAAACAATCCTTTTTCATGCCCAAGTTACCCTAGTTTTATTGACATTTGATTCGGGTTTGATTCGTCAACCAATCATCGCTTGACTCGAGCCTTGTCCTACCTTGTTCCGGGTGTTGTTCGGGTATGTTTCGGACATGTTTTGAGTTATGTTAGACCCTAGAATGGTTGCCCATGAGCTTGGGACCATTTAGGACTTGTTTAGGTCAAGTTTTGGAGCTCCAGAAGCCCAGGCGGCCGCATGGCTCGAGTGAGGCGCCCGCCCCAAGTACTGAGAGCAATTGAACGGGGGGACAGAGGGGTCTTACCTCGAAAATGAAATACATCAAAGTAAGAAAACCAACATAATCTAAAAAAGGGAGATAATCTAGCAACAAGAAGATTGAGAAACCAAACATCGAGAACAATCAAGAGGACCTAATGTAGGGAATGCCTTCCTTGTCAAGAATAGCTAGACCACGCACTCGACTGGGAAGAGCATCCATGGAAGAGAAAAAATGATCTTGACCAGAATCACATCCAAAATTGGCCAGAGCGTTAACCACAGAATTGGCCTCTCTAAAACAGTGAGAGAGAGAGAGATATTCAAAGAAGAAATAATACATTTGATAGCTTGAACCAAATATCTGCAAGACCAAGGACAGGAGGCTGAACCCGAAAGGCAGTCAAAAAGAACCTTGGAGTCGATTTCGATAATCCCATTCTGAATTGCATTAGCCTGGAACCAGGATATCCCATTATAAAGGGCACGACATTCTGCTGAAAAACTTGTCATCTCCTCATAGGCCAAGGCATAGGCAAAAATAACATCACCAACTTTATTCCGGACTATCCCTCCACCTGCACTCTTGCCTGGGTTTCCGCGGCAAGCTCCATCAGAATTGAGCTTTAAAGAATCGACATGCGGTTTATTCCATATTACAGATCGAATAGAATGCAAACGGTGACGCTTAGGCCGGGGAAGCGAGGAACCAAAAGATAAAGATGAAGCTAGGAAACCAGCAGTTTGCAAACTGAGAGAGATAAGATGCTTAATTCGCACAACTACAGACTCGGCCGAAGAATGAATGTTGTCAAAGCGAGCCCGATTTCTATGGTTCCACAATTCCCATTGAATAATAGAAGGAGCAATGATGTATATGCAGGAGTTCGAGTCGTGAAGCCACCAGCTGAAACAAACCTGAGCTATGGAATTAAAATGGACCGGAACTGAGCCCAGATTATGAAAGTAGGACCAAACATAATGAGCCACCGAGCTATTTAAGAACACATGATCATAGGTTTCAGAATCTCCTTGCCGACAACAGGAGCATCGAGAGGCCATTTGAATCCCCAAGTGAATAATATTCTCGTCTAACGGCAATTTGTGCAACCATAATTTCCACATGAACAGGCTGATGTGTTTGGGCAGAAACTTGTGCCAGATATACTTAGCCGAAGCAACATGGCTTGAAGGAACACGTGCGATCTCCCAGGCAGAAGCAAGAGAAAATTTGCCATGCACGTTAATAGTCCAACAAGGAAAATCAGGATCATTATTGAGGGAAATACCCAGCTTATTGATCAAGCCAACAACATTAGAACCCACCCGACTATGAGAAAGAGGAGAGAGCTGGGTAGGAGAGTCAAAAATCTCCTTAACCTGATGAAAAGGGCAATCAGATGGTTGAATAAGACAACCAGTAAGGGACCAATTATCATGCCACAAGGAACAGTTACCCTGACCAACAAACCAGGCTATGTGACTTTCGGCTTTAGGGCGAGCCGAACACATGCGACGCCAAATTCCTAAACCAACCGAAGAAGCAATACGGGGGTGATTAGAACCACAATATTTACGCAGCATGAAATCAGACCAAATACTAGATTGACATCTGAAACACCACCACAATTGAATAGAATAGGCCTGAACCATATCTGAAATAGCTCGAATACCTACACCACCCTCATCAGTTGGCTGGCAGCACTTATCCCAAGCAATCCAGTGAGCTTTGAGTTTACTGTCAGAGGAACCCCAAAAGAAATTTGATAAAATTCTATTAATGAGCCGGATGGTGTAAACTGGAGGGTCTAAGATCGCAATTTGATACATAAGGATAGAATGAAGGAACGAATTTATGAGTGTAACCTTCCCAGCTTGATTTAAGAAAGCACTAGCCCAAGATTTAATTTTGACTTGATGTTTTTCAATAAGCGGGTCAAATAAACTCTTCTTTTTCCTTCCCTCAAAAATAGGGCAGCCGAGATAAGTGATCGGGAGAGAACCAGAAGGAAAACCAATATGGCGCCGAATATTAATAATCCTGGAAGCTGAAGTGGAAGAGGAGACAATAAAGCAGCTCTTTTGGGCATGAATGAGTTGACCAGAACAACGCTCATAGGAAGAGAGAAGATCCCGATGCTTAGCTAAAGAATGCTTATTTCCATTGTAGAAAATCACCGCATCATCAGCAAAGGCAAGGTGAGAAATTATAGGACATCCACTGGAAGTGGAATAAGCATAGTGAGGATGCGCAGCCTGGAGACCATTAAGACCCCTACTAAGGACTTCAGCAACGATGATAAACAAGCTTGGGGAGAGAGGATCACCCTGACGAATTCCCCGAGTTGAAGGAAAAAAACCCGCTGAACTTCCATTAATCATAACAGAAAACCAATTGTTGGAGATGATGCGCCAAATCATATCAATGAAAAATTCACCAAAACCAAACTTGCGGAGGACTTTAATTAAGAAAATCCAATTGACCCGATCAAAATATTTATCCATGTCGAGCTTGATAATCACATTAGAGCCATTGACTTTTTTCCTCAAGTGCTGGGATAATTCTTGAGCAAGAAGAATGTTATCCTGAATAAGACGACCCTTGGTGAATGCACTTTGATTTTCCGATATAATGGAGGGGAGAATACTGGCAAGCCGAGTGGAAAGAAGCTTTGTGAGAACCTTGTTACAGAAGTTACAAAGGCTAATAGGCCTAAGATCTTTGAAAGAGGTAACCGAGGCCGATTTAGGGAGCAAAAGAAGAGAAGTACTGGTCCAAGATTTGGGAAGATCAAAGCCTGCAAAGAACTCCAGGATGGCCAGATGAAGATCCTGAGAAATAATTTCCCAACAAGCTGTATAAAATTTACCATTAAAACCATCAGGCCCTGCTGCACTATCCCCACAAAGCGAAAAAACAATATCCTTAAGCTCCTCAATTTTAGGAAGAGATTCGAGCAATATGTTTTGGTCATTAGAGATCAAGCTGGGAATGACATTAATCAGATCTGAATCATGTGTTTCACAGGAGGAAAGTTGTTCTTGAAGGAAAGCTATAGCAGCAGCCCTAATATCGGCATCTGTATGAAAATCATTACCGTGCATATCAGAAATTTGATGGATAGACAGCCTGTTATGAGTCTGCTTTACCGACGCATGAAATAGCTTAGTATTACCCACCCCTTCCTTAAGCCACATGAGATAAGATTTTTTCCGCCAATAATCTTCTTCCACTTTAAGTTTACATCTCAGATTTGCTTGAGCGAGATGAAGAGCTGCACGATTACTTTCGGAGTTCTGAGCCTCATATATTAATTCTTTCTCTAAGACGTCATCCTCCACCTCTTTGATGGCTTGAAAGACATTGCCAAAAGTTGATTTATTCCAAGCTTTTAAAGCATACTTCACTGCCCGAAGCTTTAAAGAAAAGTTCACCATAGGCCGATTATGCGAAATGCTACCCCAAGCTTTTTCAACCGTGCTAAGGAAAGTTGGATGAGATAACTAGATATTTTGGAAGCGAAATTGAGAGGGTTTAACATGCAAGTGCTGATTGATACTGACAAGAAGAGGAGAATGGTCTGAACAAGTGCGATTGAGATGATCGACTTTTGTTGAAGCAAAAAAAGAGGACCAACTAAAATTGCAAACCATTCGGTCTATACGTTGGAATATGGTGGCTGGACTATCTCGCTGGTTACACCACGTAAATCTGCTACCATTAAACCCAAGATCAGTGAGGCCAGCCGCATTTAAGGCAGCTTGAAAATCTGAACAGCTTGAGTCGGTGCTGCGTTTCCCTGGTCCCTATTTCCCACAAGGGCCTGTGCTATGGTCTGCAGCAAGGTATATAAGGTAGGGTCTACTGGCTCTATGGGTACAGGTCCATTAACATTTGCGTTTGGTTGGACTACTTCGGGTGTATTGCCAGAAGTGGAGTCTTCCATGACTCTACCAGCTCTAGTACCCCTACCACGTCCACGTCCACGTCCACGAGCTCCAGTGCGTCCTCCACGTGCCATTTGGTACTGAGATATAAATGGCATAGTGTCAAATAGTGTGTAAATCTTTATCACACTGAAATTGGTTTTTCGGTATTAAGTATGATGTAAATGGGAACAACTTACATAATTGTTACATATCATCTTTTCTTTCAAAACTCATCTTGTAATCGTAAGCACTCAAACATGCATTAATACAGATATAGTTGTAAGGAATATTGATGAACATTCAAATAAATCCTCAAATTTATTAATTCTAAAAAAAAATTTCCAACATATCAAAATTTGGGTACACAGGGTATCCCATGTCTCTTAACTAAAACAATTTTCTAAACATACTCAACGACTGAGGCAACTATAAAACAAAAATAACTAGCGTGATGTTCTATCTAGTTTTCTGTCTCCTCTTCATCTTCCTCTATGTCCTCTGGATTTTCTTCTGCCAGTTGTCCATTATTCTTGGCCACTTGGACCGCGTCCAAAATGTTCTTAGCTAAGAAGTTAGTGTTGCTCATCCTAGCTCCAACCTCCGCGTGAGCCCTCCTAGCATCTTCTATTTCGTCAAAATGCCTAAACAAGACATCTTCTGCCTTCTCTAGTGCCTTCATCATTTCCTTGACTCGTTCTAATAGTGCCCCTTTTTCATCCACCAGCGTCTGATTACCATTTCTTAGCAATTGATTTTCATTCCTTAGTAGTTGGTTCTCCTGTTCCAAGACATGGTTAATTTCATCAAGTTCGGCTAGCCTAGCGTGCATCGTACTCAGTCTCGTTCCAGCAGCTGACACAGGTGGAACAACCCTTGCTCTACCGGTATTGTTACGCGCCATTTCCTACAAGTAACACGAGTATATTAGTTTAACGAATTGATAATTTCTTAATCATCAGTGAGATCATAACTTAGCTATAAGCACAACTTAATGCTAATATCATAATCCTATCGTAGTATCACTTCTTATTCTTAATTGTTCCTAAATCTTAAGACCATCCGGATTTAAACCTAGCTCTGATACCAACCTGTAACGGCCCAAATTCGGCACCGACACCACGGTCCCACAATTTGGCCACGTCACCAACAATCATGACTTAAATCATAAATGTTCTAATCTTGTAATAATTAAATCTTAATATCCTTGAGTTAATTCAAATAACCCAAATTAATTAAATACAAATTCTATCTAAAAACTTGACATAAATCCATAATTAATTTAAGTATTGTCAAATAATTCCATAAGTAAGACCAAATCTAATATTCTTGGGAGTCGCCATCTTGGTCTACCCGAGCCAAAAATCCTCTAATAATCTTACTCATTACCTGAGAAAGAAGAATATGAAGGGTGAGCGAACAATGCTCAGCAAGTTCATATACAACCCCTCCGGTTACTAAAGAGGAGTTGACCAGAAATAAATCCGAGATGAATATATATATAAATATATATTTTCGAACAGTCAAAATTCATAAATTAAACATCGATAAGCGGAAGCGAATATAAAATTTCGAATTAAGTGAGCAAGAATACAAACGAAAGTAACACTCAAAGATGACTCGAGTAATCAACTATCACTAACCGTCTCATACCAATTAGCGACAATTGACTACTTACAGAATCTCATGATCACAAGTAAATTCATAAATCATAGTTCATAGTTCATAGATCATAATTCATAGATCATTGGTATATCCGGATAACCACGCCACGGGCCAAGTGGCGTTCATAAGTATCATAAATCATAGTTTCATAATTCATAGTGTCATAAATTCAACTTAGTGATCATGGTAGAATTTCAAGCAATCAAATAATTTTACAAAATTAGGCATCGCCAAAAATCATACTTTTCATATGAATGGTATCTCACATGGAATTCAATATTTATGTGAGAATAACAGATAATCAAGTCATGAGTTCGAAAGAAGCGTAAACGACAGAGTTCAAATTCAAATGCCGATTTAAAATCGGCGTACGTTTCAAAAAATATCGAAGACAAGAAATTTAATGGAAACCTAACGAACGATACATAAAAAATCAGAGACCTAAAAGACGTATAATCCCTTACCTCGAAATGCTTAACGAAGGTAATTTCCGTAACACGTACGTTCATCCTAACCTTGCTTGTCCAATTCTATAATCAAATATACAAAAATTACTAAACTATAATTGTATCAATTAACACCTATTAATTTCTAATAATAATAATGATAGTTGTAATATTTATTAATTAATTTATCTAACCTACTATTCACGCACACACACTAATCACGCACACACAAAACACATAGTAGTGTACTGTTTGGAACAAAAAAATTTTATAACCCACCGAATAGTACACTATTCACCAAAGTTATTTATTTTATTATTATTATTATTATTATTAAATAATCTAATCACCAATCACACATATCAAAAAAATATTTTTTTTAATTAACTAATCTAATCATGCTCTGCACACACACATTACGCACACTACTGCACACACACACAATGAACAGTGCACACACACTGTTTCTTGATACATACACGTTTTTTTTAAAAGAAAACCACCGGTTGACTAATCCACACACTGTTGCTACTATGATATCTATATAATAGGTTTGATTAGTGTACTATTCAAATTGATCGTACTATGCTCTATGAATTGCTATTATATATACATATAATATCTATATATTCTCAAATCAATCCAAGAAGGAAGAAAGAGAAAAAAAAATATTTTACCTCTATTGCTCACCGGCGGCTGCGGCTCTCTCTCTCTCCCTCGGCCTTTTCTCTTTTCTTTTTTTTTTGTGTACTCCGTTAACGATAAAGGGTTTTCTCCTCCTTTAACCCTTTATTTATACAGGAACCCTATTAGGTTTTTTTTTTAACCTTAACATTAAATGGGCCAAGATCAAACTTTTAATTGGGTAATATTATTAGGGAATAGTAATTAATTCTAGTCACAAGTGGGCCAAGCCCAAACCAATTTAATTAGTTACTTAATAGGTTTAAAGCATTAATTTAACTCAATAATTATAACATTAATTATGTAGGTCCAAAACGATCGTAATATTAAATAAATAAAAATTAATATTTTTACTAGAATTATCGGGGTATTACAAACGTGTACCCTCAAAGGCCAAGGAATGATCCCTACTCAAACACATATAATCCTGGTTGGAGGAATCATCTTAACTTTTCTTAGGAGGAAATAAACATTTACAACCTCAACAAATTTAGTCTCAACAACCACAGCCTCAACAATTTCCAAATCAAAATCAATTGAGAATTGAAGAAGTTCCAAAACAAGATGGAACAAGCCTCAACAATTTCCAAAGTCAAAATCAAAATTGTTTTGATAAAATATTCCAAAACAAGATGGAACAAGCAAAAGTCTTGAAGAAGTGGAAAATTTTCTTGAAGAAGAAGAAACATTGTGAAAAGCACATTGTAAATTCTGAGAACGAGAAAAGAGAAGAAGGGAAGTTCCCTAGTCAAACTGAGCAAGAAAAATCAATCACTGTTTTGCGAAGTGGTAAAGTAATAGGTGAAGAGGTAAGTGATCATGTTCATTCTTCTAATGTGTCTGATGAAGTAGAGAATTCTGAAAAAGAAGTTGAAAAGGATAATAGTAAAGAGAATAACCAAACAATTAATAAAGAAGCAGAAGTAGAAGTAGAAGTTCCAAACAAGGAAAAAGAGAAAGAAGTTCAAAATAAAGAAGTAGAAGTAGAAGTAGAACAAGAGTTAGAACAAGAAGAAGAGGAACCATATGTGGCTCCGCCACCATATGTTCCTCCAATTCCATTCCCTAGAAGACTTATGAAAAACCGAATGGACAAACAATTTTTGAAAATTTATAATATGTTATCCAAAGTGAATGTTAATCTTCCTTTGCTTAACGTTATTAAAAAATATTCCAGCTTATGCTAAGTTTTGCAAAGATCTTCACTCTAAGAAACACAAGTTTGAAAACAATGAGAAAATTATTGTTTCCGAAAAAGTAAGTGCTGTTTTACAACCCGAACTTCCCCCTAAGTTGAAAGATCCTGGTAGCTTTAATATCCAAGTTTCTTTGGAAAGCTCTAAAACGATGAAAGCAATGCTAGATCTAGGAGCAAGTATTAACTTAATGCATTTTGCGGTCTATAAACAATTAGGGTTAGGAGAACTAAAACCCACTAATATGCAATTACAATTAGCTGATCGTTCAGTTAAACATCCCTTGGGCATAGTGGAAGACATCCTTGTTCAGATTGATAAACTAATCATTCCAGTTGACTTTGTGGTTCTAGAGATGGAAAGGAAGATGTGCACAAATAATGAAGTTCCAATCTTGTTTGGCAGACCTTTTATGGCCACTGCCAATACTATGATAAATGTGAAGAATGGTAAACTCACAATGTCAGTCCTAGGTGAAACTGTTGAAATCTTTGTTTATGATGCTATGAATAGACCTAGCGACATAAATACATGTGTCTCCATAGACGAAATCAAAAAATTATCAACTGAAACTTTTGAGGAAGATAATGAAGATGATGATTATGAGAAAGATGTATTCGAAGTTTATAATGATAGTCCTATCCCTCCTATAAAAATTGACATTGAAGAGATAGAAAGAGAAATAGAAGAAGAAGAAAGACAAGAAAGAGAGAAACTAGAAGCTCTTAAGAATAATGATAAAAATAATATGAAGAAAGAATCGAAATCAGAAAATAATTCTGATAAAATAGAAAAAGTAAAGGAAGAAATTAATGAAATTAAAGAAGATGAAGTAGAAATTTTAAAATCTCTTTTTGAAGAAATTGAGATAGAGGATGAAAAAGCAGAAAATAATGAAGATGTTAAAGAAGGAAATACCGAGGAGGTTAAAATAGAAGAAACAATTAAACCAAAAAATTCTGAATTTATGCCATCGGTTAAATCTCCTCCAGTAGAAGAATTAAAGCCATTACCACCCCACCTAAAATATGCATTTTTAGGAGAAGGTAAAACTTTACATGTTATAATAGAAGTTGATTTAACTGAAGAACAAGAAGCAAGTTTATTGAAAGTTTTATGGACATATAGAGAAGCCATAGGATGGTCCTTAGCTGATTTAAAAGGTATTAGTCTGTCAATGTGCATGCATAAAATACACTTAGAAGAAGGTAGTAAACCTTCAAGAGAAAGACAAAGAAGACTTAACCCCCATATGGAAGAAGCCGTAAGAAAAGAAGTTCTTAAGCTTCTAGATGCAGGTATAATTTACCCTATTTCAGATAGTAAATGGGTTAGTCCAGTTCAGGTAGTTCCTAAAAAGTCAGGAATTACAGTTGTAAAAAATGAAAAAAAAAATGAATTAGTCCCTACAAGAACTATTACTGGTCATAGAATGTGCATTGATTTGAGAAAACTAAATGCGGCAACTAGGAAAGACCACTTTCCTTTGCCATTTATTGACCAAATCCTTGAAAGACTAGCCGGTCACGAGTATTATTGCTTTCTTGATGGTTTTTAAGTTTACAATCAAATTCTGTAGCACCTGAAGACCAAGAGAAAACAACTTTTACATGTCCTTTTGGTACTTTTGCTTTTAGGAGAATGCCCTTTAGACTATGTAATGCACCAGCCACCTTTCAAAGATGCATGATTTCTATATTCTCAGATTTAGTAGAAAGATGTGTTGAAGTTTTCATGGATGATTTTTCAGTTTTTGGAAACTCTTTTGATCATTGCCTAGAAAATCTTACATCAGTTTTGAAAAGATATTGTGAAACAAATTTAACTCTAAGTTGGGAGAAAAGTCATTTCATGGTCAAACATGGAATCGTCTTAGGCCATGTTGTGTTTAATAAAGGTTAATGAAGTTGATAAAGCGAAAATAGAAGTTATTTCACAATTACCCCCTCCAACTTCTGTTAAAGGTGTTAGAAGTTTTCTAGGGCATGCTGGTTTTTATAGAAGATTTATAAAAGATTTTTCCAAAATCATGTAAAGCCTCTATGTAACTTGTTAGCAAAAGATCTGAAATTTGTTTTCGACCAAGAAAGCATAGAAGCATTTAATCTATTAAAAGAAAGATTAACTACTGCCCCTATTTTATCCGGCCCTGATTGGTCTCTCCCTTTTGAAATCATGTGCGATGCATCAGATTTTGCAATTGGAGCCGTGTTAGGACAAAGGGCAGATAGAAAGCCACATGTAATACATTATGCTAGTAGAACACTAAATGATGCACAACTAAACTATACAACAACAGAAAACGAATTTTTGGCAGCTGTGTATGCTTTAGAAAAATTTAGACCATATCTGTTAGGATCGAAAGTGATAATATTTTCTGATCATTCTGCTTTAAAATATTTATTGAGTAAGAAAGATGCTAAACCTAGACTAATTAGGTGTATGCTATTATTGCAAGAATTTGACATTAAAATCAAGGATAAAAAGGGAACTGAAAATGTCGTAGCCGACCACTTGTCTAGATTAGAATTTTCACCCTTACGTGAACGTCAATTTTTTGACGACGCAATTCCCATAAATGAAGATTTTCCTGATGAGCAACTTTTAGCTGTCAAAGATTAAGACCCTTGGTATACTACTTTTGTCAATTATTATGTGTCTGATATTATAAATCCTGATTTTGATCACTATCAAAAGAAGACATTTTTGGCTGAAGCGAAATATTATTTTTGGGAAGAACCTCATTTATATAAAACATGTTCAGACTGTTTAATTAGGCGATGTATTCCAGAAAAAGACTAACAAAGTATTATGGAATTCTGCCATGAATACTCTTGTGGTGGTCATTTTAGTGGGAATAAAATTGCTAGAAAAATTTTACAATCTGGTTTATATTGGCCTACTGTTTTTAGAGACTGTGAATTATTTTATAGAACGTGTGATAAATATCAAAGAACTGGTGGAATAGGAAAATTAAAGAAATGAAATGCCTTTGAATATTAATATGGTTGTTGAAATCTTTGATATTTGGGGCATTGATTTCATGGGTCCTTTTCCAGTATCTAATAACTGTGAATATATTTTGGTAGCTATCGATTATGTGTCTAAATGGATTGAAGTCATAGCTACTAAAGCAAATGATGGTAAAACTGTGGTTAAATTCGTAGAAGACCTTTTTGCTAGATATGGAGTACCTAAGGCCATAATAAATGACCAAGGAACTCATTTTACAAATAAATTATTGAATAATGTCCTTAGGAAACATGGTGTAACTCACAAGTTAGCTACACCATATCATCCTCAGACATCTGGTCAAGTAGAGGTTAGTAATAGACAAATTAAAGCAGTATTAGAAAAGACTGTTAAGCCTAACCGTAAAGATTGGGAGTCTAAACTTAAGGATGCTTTATTGGCATACCGAACTGCTTATAAGACCCCAATAGGAATGAGTCCATACCGAATGGTATATGGCAAAGCATGCCATTTACCTGTTGAAATTGAACACAAAGCTTATTGGGCTGTTAAAGACATAAATTTAGATTTAACCTTGGCTGGTGAGGAAAGATTGTTTCAATTGAATGAAGTAGAAGAACACGGGCTAAATTCGTACGAGAATGCCAAAACATATAAAGAGAAGACCAAGAAATACCATGACATGGGATTAGCCAATAAAATGTTTCGACCAGGATTGAAAGTTTTACTTTTTAATTCTAGACTGAGGTTTTTCCCTGGAAAATTAAAATCTAAGTGGTCTGGTCCTTTCACAATTGTACGAATTTATCCCCATGGAGCTATTGATATAAGAAATCCAAGAAATAATGAAGTGTTTAAAGTCAATGGACACCGACTCAAGCCATATCTTGAGCGATGTCGGTCGAGCGAACAATTGAATTAATTCGTTTAGGCGACAATGCACCACCCGACGATTAGGTTTGCAGTTGGGTCGAGCCAAAGACGTTAAACAAAGGCGCTAAGTGGGAGGCAACCCACTATGATGAATTTTTATTGCTTTTGTAGTTAATTGAAATATGTTAGTCTCCATTAAATGTACTTTTTGACATTTAATTGTGAAGTTAAATATGCCAAAATCCAAGTTTGGGGGAGAAAAGCATCTTAATGTTTTATTTATATGTTGCTAATAATTTTAGTTTAGAGTTTTTGTAGAGTTTTAACAATGCAGGAAAGTGACGAAACGTAACGGAATATAACGGAGGGACTTAAATATCCAACTGCTGAAAAAGGATGAAAAAGAAACAAAAGGAAGACAATCTGCCCACCTTGCGGACGCAAGGTGTTGAGGGCCTTGCGACTACAAGGTCCTCATTAAATACGAACTTCGTGAACTGGTACATGCAGACGTGGGAATTAGTTGGGAATAAGAAACGCCTAAACTGCTGACCTTTCGGATGCAAGGTAAAAGCCACCTTGCGACCACAAGGTGTCTTTATAAAAGAAGCTGCCGGGTTCTTCAAGCAGATCACACCAATTCTCATCTCCTCCTTCAAGCAACAAGCGTGACCATCTTCCTCCAAAAATCAGCGAAATCCTCAAAGATTCTTCAAAAATTCCAGCCACTCTATAAAGAATAACCTCCCTCCTTCAATCCCTTCAACTTCCATCATCCCTTCATCTTCCATTTCATCACATTCAAGGAATTGAAGCAAGGAGCATCCATTTTTGCCGGCATCAAGCTTAACTCCGGCGACACTTCATCTTTAAAGTTGCAAAACAAGTAACTCTAACTCCACTTTCTAATTTCTAACGTCCAATTTTAATTGCATGTTATGGTGTTAGAATTTTACGTAGAGATAATATTTGCATGCTTTACGAAATAGTAAATTTTAATTTTTAATCTTAAATTTTAAGATTAATAATATTTTAATTGTCAAATATTTAATTTTTATTTGCTCAAACAAAATGTCTCATAAGCGTAGAAACACTGGCGCCTCTTCTTCTCGCCCTGTTCAGGAGGAAGAACAACACTATGACCACCGCCGCTTTAGTTCTTTCGAGGCCTCTGAGAGGTACGCGACCAAGCTCTCCAAGTCATTGATGCCCGAGAGGGGATTCATGGCTGAAGAGTTTGGCTTTCAAGATAACTTTAGGGCCCGTAGGTGGGGGTTGTTGATCGATTCTCTGGACAAGGTAGTCGTGCCTATTGTCAGCGAGTTCTATGCCAATGGCCGCATTGGCATAGATGGGGGGGGTGGTAGAGACCGTCTTTGTTAGGGGAGAGGATGTTAACTTCTCGTCCCAAAGTATTAACATGTATTACGGCACCTCCAACTTCGCGGATGGTGCCGACGATTATAGCACACACCTTCACCCCCTATTCCTGTCGATGTGGTCAATGTGACCATTGCCCTCCCTGGTGTGGTGTGGACCCAAGACCGTAATCCACCCAACGGTCCACGCACCCTGGAGGAGTCCTTCCTCTTGAACACGGCCAAGACCGTGTTCAAATTCGTCTGCTCCCGCCTTATGCCTTCCGATCCACCACACGGTGACTTAGGGCTGTCATCTACTTATCATGATTGGTGGAGTGCTGTCGATGTTGGCCGCCTGATCAATGGCCAAATTAAGACCCTGATTAGAGGTACTACAACTGCGGCGTTCGCGTTCCCGCATTTGATTACTGGACTGTGTAGGGAGGCAGGAGTGAGAGGCCTTGACACGCGGAGAGGATTAGAGCTGGGCTCGCCATCACTAGGGTCATTTTGTTTGAGCACCAGCAGCAGTCGCGAGTGAGGGTTCCTCACGTGGAGGAACCCGAAGAGGAGGAGGAAGACCCGCTAGTGGGGATCTCCAACAGGCTAGAAGAGGTTGCCCTTGAAGCCCAAATGGCAAATCAGCAGTTGGCACTTATGCGTGCCAACCAAGAAGAGTTGTTTGGCTGGTTTAACACCGTGGGACAAAATGTCTCCAACTTTGTGGATGCTGCCGATGCGATCCCCGAGTTTCGTCCTCGTTCGTTATTTCCACCCGACTCACCTTGAGTCGAGGCCCAAGTTTCATCCTCTTTCGTTAGGTGGGCCTGCTATGTCCTTTTGATATCTGCCATTCCCCATCAAACCTCTCATATGTTCCTCAATTTTGGGGACAAAATAGAAAATAAGTTTGGGAGGGGGGATTCTAAGCCCAGAGTCTTAGCAGGTCCTAGCCTAAGGAGGAGTGGAGTTGGGCCTACGTTTTTAGGGTGGGGAAAATTTTCTTTTCCCTCTATCGTGTCTCCTCCTCACCCGCCTTTCTTGCTTTTGAATTTTTCTTATTTTCGGAGGTGTTGCCTTGACCAAGAATACACTTATTTTGGATGCTCGTGAGTTCTCTTATGAGGACCCATCATCAATTGTGTCATCAACATCTCCAATTTTCTTTATAAAAAAAAAAAAAAATTTATATTAAAAATTTTAGCCTCAAGTTTAGGTGTGGTAATACTAGTCGATGAGGAGTTAATGCAATGAACCGCATAGCTAGTCTATAGATCCCTCTGGAATTTACTTGATTTTGCGAAACTTTTACTTTTCTCCAGATTCCTCATGCACCCACACCAGTCATAATTATGGATTAATTAGAATAGTTTTATAAAGTTTATAGCACCTACTTCATTACAACAAGATATGCACAAGAATATGATGCATAGCCATTCGAACATGATTGTTGCATTAAATTGTAACTTAGGGTCAATTGCATGATAGTTAGATCCTGGATTTTCTTACTAATATATCTCAAGCACACTTTCGGCAGGTAATGCATGTTAGTCTCAATTGTCCCTACCATCTGTCTTAGTGAATGCTTATGTGAAATCCAGTGATGCTAAACATTCAAGCCCACAATTCTCATTGTTGATATGATATTTTGTGTGTCTTACTTGCTTTAAAAACTACATGAGCATTTGGCATTAAGAAATGACTTAGGTCATCTTTGGATCGTTAGAGCCTAAATATTCCCTGACCTTTACTAAAAATATCCCTAGTGTCCCCGTTGAGCCTAATTAAAAAGAATGGAGTGTGCTAAGCACACATTAAAACCCCCATTCGACATCGTTTCTATTACCCACATTAACTTAACCCTAAAAGCCTATACACTTTTAGCCTATCCTTTGAAAGTAGGATGTGGGTGGGAAATGATTATAGAGGACCATTTTTTCAATTAGGCTATTTTTCTGAAGACTTCTTCTTTCCGTCGTCGAAAAAAAAAGGAAGAAGAAAGAAAATAGAAAAAAAAAAGAAAAGAAAAAAAATATGTATCGACGAAAAATGAAACGGAAAAAAAGAAGTGTGCAAAAAGATTCAAATGAAAGCATAGCTTTCAAAAGAAAATATGTTAGAAAGATATTGCTGAGAAAAATAATGAGATATTTTTAGAAGTATATATTGCCCAAAACAAGTTTGGGGGGGGGGGAAGAAGAAAACTAAAAATTAATAGAAAACACCCCCCACTTGTAGTCTTTGCAGGTCCTAGCCTAAATAGGGAAAGCTTCCTTTTGCTTGGAACATATGGTCAATTGCATGATAGTTAGATCCCCTGGATTTTTCTTACTAATATATCTCAAGCACACTTTCGAACCGTGTCTGCATGTTAGTCTCAATTGTCCCTACCATGCTTGTAGCTTTGCTATGTGAAATCTAGTGCTAAACATTCAAACCCACAATTCCCATAGTTGATATCATATTTTACGTGTCTTACTTGCTTTAAAAACGACATGAGCATTTGGCATTAAGAAATGACTTAGGCCATCTTTGGATCGTTAGAGCCTAAATATTCCGACCTTTACTAAAAATCCTAGTGTCCCGTTGAGCCTAATTAAAAAGAATGGGTGTGCGTGCTAAGCACACATTAAAACCCCCATTAGACATCGTTTCTACCCACATAACCAACCACAAAGCCTATACACTTTTAGTCTACCCTTTGAGAGAATAGGATGTGGGTGGGAAATTGATTATAGAGGACCATTTTTTCAGTTAGCCTATTTTTCTGAAGACTTCTTCTTTCCGTCGTCGAAAAAAAAGGAAGAAGAAAGAAAATAGAAAAAATTATATATATATATATATGTATCGACAAAAAATGAAACTGAAAAAAAGAAGAGTGCAAAAAGATTCAAATGAAAGCATAGCTTTCAAAAGAAAATATGTTAGAAAGATATTGTTGAGAAAAATTATGAGATATTTTTAGAAGTATATATTGCCCAAAACAAGTTTGGGGGGGGGGAAAGAAGAAAACTAAAAATTAACAGAAAACACCCCCCACTTGTAGTCTTTGCAGGTCCTAGCCTAAATAGGGAAAGCTTCCTTTTGTTTGGAACTTATGGTCAATTACATGATAGTTAGATCCCCTGGATTTTTCTTACTAATATATCTCAAGCACACTTCCGAGCTAATTATGCGCATGTTAGTCTCAATTGTCCCTACCATCTGTCTTAGCGAATGCTTATGTGAAATCCAGTGATGCTAAACATTCAAGCCCACAATTCACGTAGTTGATATGATATTTTATGTGTCTTACTTGCTTTAAAAACTACATGAGCATTTGACATTAAGAAATGACTTAGGCCATCTTTGGATCATTAGAGCCTAAATATTCCATGACCTTTACTAAAAATATCCCTAGTGTCCCCGTTGAGCCTAATTAAAAAGAATGGAGTGTGCTAAGCACACATTAAACCCCATTGATCGTTTTATACCCACATTAAATTAACCCTAAAAGCCTATACACTTTTAGCCTACCCTTTGAGAGAGTAGGATGTGGGTGGGAAATTGATTATAGAGGACCATTTTTTTAGTTAGGCTATTTTTCTGAAGACTTCTTCTTTCCGTCGTCGAAAAAAAAAGGAAGAAGAAAGAAAAAAGAAAAGAAAAAAAATATGTATCGACGAAAAATGAAACGGAAAAAAAGAAGAATGCAAAAAGATTCAAATGAAAGCATAGCTTTCAAAAGAAAATATGTTAGAAAGATATTGCTGAGAAAAATGATGAGATATTTTTAGAAGTATATATTGCCCAAAACAAGTTTGGGGGGAAAGAAGAAAACTAAAAATGCAGAAAACACCCCCCTTGTAGTCTTTGGGGTCCTAGCCTAAATAGGGAAAGCTTCCTTTGGCAAGTATGAGGGATAAAGGGTAGTCTTGCTCTCTTACTTTGAATTCCAATCCCTTTCCATCAAATCCCCTATCACCTTGGCCTTACATTACAAGCTAATAAAGACCTAATGATCTTCATGCCAATGCTTGTGCGTGTTTTCTTTGCTAAGTGAGTCATATAGAATTGATCAAACACTTCATGTTCATATTATTCGCCCAAAAGCTCACTGTGTGAGCATAATCTTAGCTATTACAAGTAATTGGGATAGGAAAGCATTGTATGTCATACATAGAAGTGTATGGGATGGATGTATAAGTTTTTGAAATCCTTGGCGACCTCTTTACGTGATAGACCGGGTTTGGATGGTAAATCATACCATAATGCATGGTTTTTTAATTAAAATTTGATTTTCATATGAATGTGGTGCTTAGCTTAATAAAAGCTGTTTTAATTAAGATATTC
>JABEVN020001851.1:0-23410 GCA_013146195.2 Codonopsis lanceolata | reverse complement strand
GACTAAAACATCGGTACCCAACAAAATAAGTACTAACATTGTAATATGTACTAACAACTTAAAACATATGGAGATATAACCATAAATAAACATCAGCCACGACTTCTACTTCGGCTACCAAAAGAATAAACTAAACAACATAATTACAAATAACACAATTCACATTTAGGTTGCTACCCCAACATGAAGTTTACATAACTTCATCTTTCCCAACGATCTCACCAAAACAAATAAACTATCTAAGTAGCAACCTTGCCGAAAATACTTCATCAACGCAATCTTCTTGATTTACTTGGATCGCCGCGGCGACTCGGATCTAGGGAATCACAACCAACAAATAAAAGTAAGTCACAATGACTTAGTAAGTTACTAACCGTAACTTCCTATCATGGCATAATACTCAATCATAATTCACATCATGCTATCGTCATGAAATAACCTTATATAAAAATCATGTTATGGCATCCATGCTCAACATAAATAAAACATGTTATCATTGTAGTATAACATTTCATTAAAACCCATGTCAAGACAATTATATGCTTAACGATCATAATTCTTGTTATTGATATAACATAGCCTTCCGATGATTTACATGTCAAGGCATATAAACTTAACAACAATAATTCACCTTTTAACATAATGCCATATCCGAATAATAATCATGATAAAGCATATTAACATAACAACGGTAATTCATATTGTTATAACATAGCCTTCCCATAATATTCATGTCAAGGCATATAACTTAACCATAATGATCTATACCTTTGGCATAAAACCACATTCCAATAATACTCATGTGATAGCATACATGCTTAACAACATTAATCCATATGTTATCTATTAAGTATAACATGTAAGAAACCAAAACAAACATCATATCATATCCAATTCACCAAGCACGTTATTCACTTAAGCACTTGTGAAACAATTCATGTATAAGGGATATGATACCATTACTAAATTCCTCAGCGTGTCGCTCTGCAAAAAACTGCGTGCAAAACCTTTATGTGCCCTCGATATCCCTCACCGTGATATCGGCGTCCCGAGAACGATCTCCTTTCGAGTTCCATAGTTATCAAAGTCATGTGTATTACTACAACTAAAAGATAAACTACTTCCCCACATTGGCCATCGATGGAGGGGGTGTGTGCAAACCAGGAAGCCCAAAACCACAATCCCAATGTTCAATATACTCATATAAACCCAACAAACTAATTAACAATGCAACTTAGAATAATTTAGCCATCTTGTGCATAATATCATCCAAGTCATCATGCAAATCATAACGTTCAATTCATGATTTAAATTCACCACATGGTTCAATATGTTCTATTAAGCTTGTAAAACATATTAATCAAGCTAACATCATTAGATTGCAAGCTAAAACCAAATTTGGGCAAATCACCCTCCAAGCATCTCAACCAAACCAATTTCGATACTCATGGTTAATCAACACAACTAAGTTCAATAAACTCCATTAAACATGTATAACATGCTAATTAGGCTTACCATCATTTTTAACAAGCCAAATACGATTTAGGGAAAATCCCCTTCCAAGCATCTTTGTCATCCAAGCTCAATACCCATAATCAATTCATATAGCAAAGTTTAATATACTCTATTAAGCATATAAAACACATTAATCAAGCTTACATCATCAATTCAAGCTAAAACAAAATTAGGGCAAAACACCCTCCAAGAATCTCAACAAAACCAACATCAATCTTCATGAAAAATCAACATAATCAAGTTCAATAGGCAATTTAGAACATGAATTTCACATAGGCATGGTCTCACATAGGCCAAGCTCTAACATCAACTTGAAATCCTAGGGTTCATACATTTCTAGAAACCTAACAATGGCTTCCATTGACCCACATAGCACACATGGTTGATTCCCTAGGGTCAATGGAGCCTAAAAGAAAGGAAGGAAGGTAGAAACTTACCAAAATCTCAGCCCTAAAATCAGAATTTTCGGATTGGGGAAGAGGGTGTCTTCTCTTCAACTCTTCTTCAAACTTGTTGGTAGATTGGGAAAGGAAGACTTGATGATGGACACCAAGCTTGGCCTTTGAAACCCTAGAAATCACCTACACTCAAGCTCCTCCCAGGTCTCTTGAGTGCTTGAAGAAAATAGCAAAGAGGAAGGGTGAATCGTTTGGGTCGCACAAGGTAAGAATGCGGTGAATTGGGTCTTTATATGGGGATTAGATCTTCTAATTAAGTCACTAATTACCCTCTAATCCCTAATAGATGTTTAGGATTAGTGTTAGGCTAATTAGGTTAGTTTAGGATGTGTTTAAAATGGTTTAAGTGGCCAAAATTTCGGACAGAATGGAGAAAGGATAAAAAATCCCGTAACTGGTAGCAGGACCCCTTGCGGTCGCATGGGGCATACATGATGCGACCGCATCATATGATTTCCAGCAATTAGGGTTTTTCGGCTTTCTTGCTCGATCGGCCTCTCGCGTGCGTTCTCGAGTCCTTCAAACCAAAATTGGTCTACAATTCAACCTTAATATCCTCTAATCTATAACCAAAGTTCAAGTCTCAAACCTCATCAAAATAGGGCCAAGAACTCCGAGAAATTCGCCGACGACGATCGAAAAAGTGGCGAAAAGGGTTTTCGCTAGAATCCAACTAGCAACAAACCGTCGATGCAACTAGCATCTAACAAACATCCGAGGCATGTTAATGATGTTTTAAATGCCTTTTAACAATTATCCAAAGTTACAACATAAATCTTAAACCCGAGATTCAAAGCATCTCATGAAAGAAGAATGCATACGTGCATCTCAAACGACGTCAACGATCATGCTATTGCCTCTAAACATATACGGGAGCTAAATGAACATGTTTATGATGATTATCAATGTATGAATTCATGCATAGAACAATCAAACAACAATTTAGGGTTTTACACGGGGCAAAACCGACGCAAGACGTAACAACTTGCTATCTAAACGTCGAATGAAACCACAAACCGACAGGGTAATAACCCATGATTGTAAACACTTATGGGGCTACAAAAATAGGCCTGAATGCCTCTCAGATGATGCTCAACAGATGGGGGAAATAGGCTCCCTAAAGGCGAGGCGTTAGCTGGCTCCATCTCAAACTACGCGATAAGGAGAATTGCTATTCTCCGGCGTCAAAACTTCACGAGACTTATGGATTACATCCAATTAGAAGTCTAACACATCTAAACATGTTATTTAATCATCATGTAAAGATCTGGGACCAAATCGAGGTCAGAAACACAAAACCTGCATAAACTCTCAATCGCGTCGCATTTCGACTATCGTCGGGTTACGACCTTTGACTTTAGCAAGTCAACCACTATATCACATCTCTTAAAAGTGTTTTAGTCTTAATGGGGTCTCTCATACACATTTAGACTCTCTCACAACCAAACAAGCGATCAGCAGAAGAAGAAGAGATCGAGCATTGCCGCATAATTCAAGCTAGCCGAATCGGGATCTTACCTTATCTTTGAGGGGAAAGCCCATTTTCAAAAAGTCCCAGTGGGGCCTCGCAACATCTTTCTTTGCACTTTTCCGTTCTCCCCTAAAAAAGGGAGAATGTGAATGGAAAGGTGATGTATTCCTATGTCTGGTATCCCTAAACAAGGGATAACTTAACGTAAAAACCAAACACCATAGTGATCCGAGATAGCCATAAGACTATTTTCATAAAATCCATAGTGGGCGCGCAACATTCCTTCCTTGCACTTTCACGTTTTCCCCTAAACAAGGGAGAATGGGAATAGAAGGGTGATGCATTCCTATATCCTGGTATCCCCTAAAAAAGGGATAACTTGACATAGAAAACCAAGCTCCCATATTGGATCAAAATCCACTAAAGGCAGAGGTGCATTCCAACGCACTATTCGAAAAGACACTCCTCTCGCACTTTTTGATTTCGTCCTCCCCTAAAAATGGAGGGTGGAACGAGTAGTGGATGTCACCGCATCCTGCCACGGCGCTTATCCAAGGGAGCACGGGCGCGGGAGCAAATTCCAGGAACCCACAGTAGGTCAACATCAGGTTCGGGAGATGGGGGTAGGATGAAGGATATAGGTTGAACATTGAGTGGTTGAGTTGAAGTAGATGAAGAATGAATGGTAGGTTTTGATTCAGGTACAGTAGATGAAGATGGGATTTGGTGGGGCTTCTTAGTAGATGGCTGGGCTGATATTGATGCTCCTCCTGTCTTTGAGGATTTATTGCCAAAAATGGACACATATATCTGCGAAGCTTTAAACCTTCTCCTTGATATTTTCCATGGCATGTTCTTGAATCTTCTTAATTTTGGCCTTGTTCATTGGAGGTAGTCTACCTGCTTCTTTATCTATATGGTCTTCATCAGTAGCAGGTCTGCCAACAACATAAAGATCATCAACCCTAATCATTGGTAAACCATACTCGGCGTTGTAAATTTCTCACATCAACTAGCTCCTCTTGCACAAAACGTCTTGAGCAAGATAGAAGGCATTCCATTCGGGCATTAGGTCAAAACATTTGCCGTAATTGAGGGCAATCTCTTACAGTGGACAATCGCATGCGGGGTTTTGTAGGGAACCCATAATTTTCTGTTGAAATTTGAGTCCACGTATTTAATGGGATCTACCCATGGTTTGTCCTCCTTCTTCTCCTCATGAAAGGATAGAAAGGCTTGAATGAAATAGGGTAGATGGTCAATGGGGAAGGCCCAATCAGTAGGAATATCAGCTGGATTGGCAGAGAAGGGATCATTTATGGGATGAAAGGTTGGGTTGAAAATAGGAGGGAAGTATGGTTTCGAGCTTGGTTTGGGTTGGAGGAAGGTAAAGCAAGATGTGAGAAGAAGGTGGTTTGAGGTTGAAGTAGCAAAGAAGGGAATGAAGGTTTCAGGGGTTTGATTGCCGGAGTTGTCCTACGCCTCTTCCTAGCATACTTTTTTGGTTTGGTAGGTGCATCACCGATTGGATCTTGCAAGCTGCGATACGCTTTTTTCTTCATCTATCTCCTCATTAATTGGCGATTTATCCGCCGCTTTTTTCTTTTTAAACGACGCAAGTCAGATAAACTTGCTTGAGTTCTTGCTTGAGGGATATCTGTTAGAACAAACTTCCTGAATGCACCGTTAGGTGATCATGTGATAGCTAAGTGCGGTGGGGGATGATCATTCAGGTTTACATGAACCATTCTACACGGATTTGATAATGATTCAGTGTCTCGGATCGGATTCAAGCAATATTGTGACAAAGTTAGAGATAAAAGCCGCGGAATAAGTCGGTTCGGATTACAAAAGGCGCTAAAGCCCAGGTAACTTTTTCTTCCTAATTTTTTATGTTGATCCTCATTTGGAATGTTAGGGGCGTGTGTAACAAAAAAATGGACTATACGTGTTTAATTAAGCGTCGGCATAATCCTCGGTTGTGTGTTATCTTAGAGCCTAAAGCTTACAGGTTCGTCTTGGTAAACTTGGGCGTCGGTTGGGCTACGCTAATACTCTCATGCTAAATCCTATTAACATGCACATTTGGCTCTTTTGGGATAATAGTTTGAATGTTTCTTTGCTTGCTTCAACTAACCAATTTATCTCGGTTACAATTAATAATGGGACCGGTTTTAATGCTATGGCTTCATTTGTTTATGAAATGCACTAGGGAGGAACGGCGGGATTTATGGGCGGATTTGATTTCCTTTTCGGGTCAGTCGATTTTCCACCCCTTGGATTGTTGGCGGGGATTTTAATGCTATCTCCCACCCTAGCGAAAAAATTGGAGGAGGTCCTTGTGATGTTCCTTTGTATGGATGATTTTATGATTTTTGATTCAAGCCGGTTTGGATGATCTCGAGGTTTTGAAGGTAGTAGGTATACTTGGTGTAATAATCATGCTATTGGTAGGCGGATTTGGAAAGCGTCTTGATAGGGTGTTAGTTAATGGTAACTACAAGGCAATCTTTCCCGATTTGAGAGTTCAGCATCTTACTTCGACTGTGTCAGATCATGTTCCTTTGCTAGTTGGTTTTCAGAAAGAATTTAAACGCAAAGGAGCCTTTAGATTTCAACGCATGTGGTTAGACCATCCGTTTCTTGCCTTTTGTCAAAGGGCTTTGGTCTACTTGAGTTGAGGGTCCAGTTAGAAAATCTCTTGGAAATTACAAACTTTGCGGTCAGCTCTCAAATCATGGAATTGGAATGTTTTTGGCCATGTTCGGTGCAAACTAGCTTGCATTTCGGAAAGATGAAATCATTCGTCTAGAACATGAGTTACAACAAGGTGGAAATCTTGATCTTGATAGGCTTTTGGTTGAAGCTAGAGGCATCTTTGATCGATTAGTTAAATGGGATGCGGAGATGCTTTGTTTGAAATCTAGGCAACGTTGGTTGGTGGATGGTGATAGGAATACTTCTTATTTTCATGCGAGCATTAATGAGCCCGTCGTAATAAAGTAAGCCTTCGTATGGCAGATGGCACTCTTAGTGATGACGCAGCAACAGTTGGTCAGATGGCTGTGGACTACTTTAGCGACTTGTTTGCCACAAAACCTCATTCGGTTGATGATAATTTATTCAGGGACATGCCTTCTGTCTTGAGTGCTTCGATAATTGTGCTCTTCGGTGTGTGCCTACGAGAGGAGGAAATTTGGGATGCGGTCAAGGCTTTAGATCCGGTAGTGCTCGGGTCCGGATGGCTTCACGGGTTGGTTTTTCAAGGTTCTTTGGGATATTGTTAAATATGAGGTCATTGAGATTTGTGAGGGATGTTTTTCGAGGCTGCTCTATCCCAGGGTATTGCGCTACTTCTTTGACTCTCATTCCTAAGGTTGATCATCCAGAAGGTTTGGGGGATTTGAGACCTATTAGCCTGTGCAATTTTGTCTGTAAAGTAGTCTCTCGGGTTTTTGCTTCTCGTCTCTCTCAATTTCTTCCTAAGTTGATTTACGTGGAACAATCGGGGTTTTGTTAAAGATCGTAGCATTCAAGAAAACATCTTGTTGGCCCATGAGCTTGTTCATCGTATAGATCTGAAGATCGAGGGGGGTAATGTGGTTTTAAATTTGACATGTCCAAGGCATACGACCGAATTTGGAATGGGATTTTCTTTTAAGGTCTTTACAAGCTCAGGATTTAATGTAGAAAATCGAGATCGATTCTTCGGCTTTTGTCAAACATATGGTATTCTATTAATATTAATGGGAGTCACATTGGCTTTTTCATTCGTCGAGAGGTGTTCGGCAAGGAGATCCTTTGTCCCGCTTCTTTTATTCTTGCCCAAGTGCTTACTTATAACATCAATCGAGCGATCAACGAGGTTTGATTCTTCCTTATCATCATGGGCGTGGGGGTGTTCTCGTGTCTCATCTCCTTTATGCAGATGACATGTTAGTCTTTTGCAATGCCTCGAAATCTTCGGTGCAAGGGCTGCGGAAAACTCTTGCTGCTTATGAGAGTTCTTCTGGTCAATTAATTAACATACAAAAAAGTGGCTTTTTTGTAAGTAAGAAGATCGATAACGTGTGGTTAGGCGGCTGGTCTCTTGTTACGGATGCTCACGAAATTCGGCCCATGACATATCTCGGCATCCCTTTATTTAAAGGCCGAATGAAACAAGCTTATTTACTTGATATGACCTCTCGGTCTTGGCTAAAATTAATGGGTGGCGATCTCATTTGTTATCTTTTAGGCGCAAAATTAACATTGGTGAAATCAGTTCTTGGCAGTATACCGATTTATTCCTTGGCTTCCATGGCTGTTCCGAAATCTGTTATTGCTCGCATTGAGAAAAATATTGCCGCTTTCTTATGGAGTGCAAATGGAGAAGATAGAACTCATTGGGTTGCTTGGCATCTCGTTTGTCGTCCTATGGATGAAGGAGGGTTGGGCATTACGTCAGATTCTGACAAGTCATGGTCTCTATGCATGCTAAGCTCGCGTGGAATGCATTGTACGGGAATTCTCTTTGGGCTCGTTTCTGTAGGCTGAAGTATGGGATTGACCAGTCTTTTTCGGTTCCTAGATGTGTGTCTTCTCCTTGGAAAGCTATTTTGTCCCAGATGGATAATATTATGGAGTGTAGTCGATGGGTAGTGGGTAGAGGTGACATCTCTTTTTGGGATTCTAATTGGTGTGGAACTCGGTTGGTTGGCCCCCTTCCAATGGATCGAGCAGCTTCTTGTCGAGAGATGCTTTCCCTATTCTTTCGGAGTTGTGTAGCTTAATTGATCTGTTCTCCATCTTGACATTCTTCACTCGTTTGAATGAAGACCTTGATCGTCCACCCTGCAACTCTCACCAACAGTCTGGCGACTTGAGTTCGGCGACCTCTTGGCGGTTTATCGCCAATCTCAATATTGATACATTGGGCAAGGAAAGTTTGGCAACCACGGATTCCATTAAAGTGAGCGCTTTTATTTGGAGGCTCTTTCATAATGCTATCCAGTTGATATTAATCTTCGAGCTAAGCGCATTCATTTAGCCTCTAAATGTCATTGTTGTCATCTTCATCACCGGGAGGAATCCACTAGCCATTTGTTCTTATTTTCGAGGTTGCAAAGGATGTTTGGAGCAGGTTTGCTACTCTTTTTTTGCAAAGTCTCCGTATTCTTCCATTCCCCATTTATTTGATACTTGGTCCCGGGGTTCTCTTGCGATCGGCTTGGAGCTTGTCAACTTGGAATTTTATGCTTTCATGTTGGGAAATTTGGAAAGCTCGTTGTGCCGCCGTGTTTGATGATATGCCTATGAAATCGAAGATATTTTTCTAAAGTCTTGCATAGTCTTCGTGATATGTTTTATGTTTTTAAGAAAGCCGGCGGCTTGTGGTCCTCGAGCTTCTTCTATCTTGCGGTGTCTTGGAATTCTGTGTTGTCACCCTCGATTTGCAAGGGTTTGTGGCTGCGATGGCATCCTCCGAGGATGGCTCCTCTATAAATGGTAAATGTCTTGGTGGGGCATAATTCGGGATCACAAGGGTGATTTTATAGAATGCGTTTATATCTCATTTTTGCGGGGTTCGAATATGAAAATTGAGATTATGGCTACGAGGGATGGCTTACTTATGTCGTAATTTGGGGTTCTCTCATGTGGTTGTGGAATCGAGATTCACAAGTGGCGATTAATGTTTTGGTGCGTCATCATTACGTTCAGGTGGCAATATGCTTATGTCCTTCGTCAGTGTAGGCACTTGTCTACTAGCTTCGAGGTATCCCATGTTTTTCGAGGAGCGAGAATCACGTGGTGATCGTCTGTCTAGCGGCATCGACCCACAAAATTGAGTAATAAGATGTTTTTGTCCTTTGTGGATCTTCGGTGAGGTTAAAAAGCTTAAGATGGATTCCTTTGGTTTCCATTCCTTTAGGAAAAGGTTGATATTTTTTAGATTTTTCTCTTACGTATTTCTGTTCGAGGTTAGGCTCCTATGTCCTCCCATTTATAAGGGCAAAAATTGGTTGTCCCCTCAAGTTTGTACTTCTTTTATTTTTAATAAAATTCTACAGTGCCATACACCTTTCCTAAAAAATAAAAAATAAAAAAAATATAAAGCAGGAAAGCATCACATCTTTAGGCGTGGATAACCTTCGTCGGATGCGATGGTGGAATACATCATGCATGCAAAAGGTAAAATACTTTACATTTTCTTACCATTGCCTTGCTTTTGGCGATTCTGGCTGCATTTCTTTGCTATTCTTTGCTCTGGCACGCTACGCTTCGACTTCTTGCTTTCGCCCGCTTTTGCTTGCTTCTGCGCTGCTTGACACAGCACTTCTGGCTTTGCCGCCTGGCGCTTTGCTGCAGCCTTCTTACGCCGTTTCAACATGCTTCTTTGGCGCGCTTAACGCTTCACGCTGGCTGGCTTGCGCCCAAGCCTGGCGCTTACACAGCCACCGCTGCAGCGACTTATCTTTGCATTCTTTGTTCGACTCATGCTTGAGGATTTTCTTTGCATTCCTGACTCTTGCCGAAATTTTCTTTTGCTTGCTTTTCCAACTACTGCTGAAAATTTTCTTTTGCTTTTTGCTTTTCCAACTCCTGTTGGAAATTTCTTCTTTATTGCTTTTCCAACTTCTGCTGGAAATTTTCTTCTTTGTTGCATTTCCAACTTCTGCTGGAAAAATCTTTTTTACTGCATTTCTTGCTTTTTGCACACTTTTTTCTCTTTTTGCATGCTTGTATTTTTTCTCTTTGCATATATACATACACATATATATATATATATATATATATATATATATATATATATATATTTTTACTTTTGCATGCTTGCATTTTTTCTTTTCTTTTGCATGCTTTCTTTTTTTTTTTCCTTCTTTTTCTTTTACATGCTTGCATTTTTTCTGCAGAATTTCACTTTCGCTGTTGATTTTTCTTGATTTCCTGCTCATTTGGCGGCTGATCGGCTGGGGATATGAGCTTTCCCTTGATTTTGGATAGATAACCGTCAATTTTTGTTAGCAACGCTAACTTTGCTAATCCTTTGCTAAGCTTCAGGGGCCATTTTGCAACTTTGGAAACCTGAGGACTTAAGTGCCGAACCTTTAAACTTTGGAGGGGGAAAAAGAAAAAAATCTTTTTCTCCCCTTATTAGGCGACGGGGAGAGGGAGAGAGCAGTTCACTGCTTCTTTTCTTCTTTCTTCATTTTCCTTCTGCTTTCCGCTGCCATTGTTGCTGCCTTGCATTTTTATTTCATTTTCTCTCCTTTTTTCAATTTTCTTCCACCAATTTGCGTGTTTTTCTTGATAGATGGCTTCTTCTTCAAGATCTCGGAAGGGAAAAGCTCCGATATATCCGGATTCAGGCGAAGAGAGGAAAGAACTTCCTTCTTTGATCCGAAACCACGTCAAGTATCATTACTTGAAGGATGATTGGGGTAATCTCCTTCGCGATCGTAACACCACGTGTCAAATCTTCCAAATCCCACTGTAAGTTTCTTTTTTTCTTAAACCAATTTGGATGATTTTTCAGATCTACTAGATTTCTTTGTTGTTTTGGGCTTTTGGAGCATTCCTGACCTTGCTTATGATGCTGCAATTTATGGCTAGAATGATACAATTTGGCAACTTATTCATGAAATTTATTTTTGCGATGCATAATTTGACTAGTTGACACTATTTGACTCTGCGATACATATTTTATATTATCAATGCAATTTTGGCTACATGATACATGTTTAGGCTGAAAAATATTTTTATATGATGCATGCCTATGAAATAGACTTTTTGAAATATGATGCATTTTTTTTCGGGTATATTTTCGGACACATTTTCGGATGCATGCAAAATGTAACAGGAATATTTTATGCAATAATATTCACTTTTTATGAATACATATGCTGTAGAGACATGATAAATGTCATGGAAATATTTTTTCAAGATTTGAAACATTTTATTTTCATGAATGCTAAAATGCAATTATTTAGAAAATAAATGCAAATGATAAATGACTAATGCATGCATATATCATTTTATTGGATACAAATGCGACATAGAAAATATGCTTTCTATCATGTTGCATGAGCATTTTTCAATATGTGCAAGAAATGCAACATGTGTTTATTTTTTCAAATGCAAAACACACATTTTTTTTATATTGCAGGAGAGTCAATATATATATATATATATATATATATATATATATATATATATATATATATATATATATATATATATATATATATATATATATATATATGTTTTGATGCAAAAGATGCTTTTCTTTTTGAATGCAAAAGATGCACAAAAATTTTGAAATGTATGAATGCAATATATTTTTATTATGCAAAATGAGATATATGCAACATGCTTAATTTAATAATATGCACAGGGGATTTAAATAAAAAAGATAAAGACTTACCTTTTTCTTTTTCTTCATTCATTTTTTTAGATGCGCAGGCCCTTGATCCGCATTCGCGCGAGTTGTGCCAACGTCCTGGATATTTATAACTCGATGCCCGAGGGCGCACGAGTTTTGGTGGAGGGTTCCGGCTTTAGCGCATTTCTTCGGGCTTTCCGTCCCTTTCGCAGCTCTCTACCTATCTTTGATGTGCTGAGGGGCTACTGGTGGGATACCACCCACACATTTTATTTCAGCTGGGGGGCGGCGACCATGACCCTCTGTGACTTTGCTGCGATTACAGGTATTCCTACCAATATTGGTAGGACTTTGGCACCAGATTACACCCTCCGTGACCGTCACTACCACGACGTGGTGGAAGATCTCCTGGGCTTTAAGCCCGAATATAAATCGGTTGACGAGATCTTTATTGGCATCATGAGGAAGTGGCTCTTGGCCAATGTCGGGAAGATTGCAGAGGACGATAGCGAGGCCGTGGCTCGCGTTGCCAAGGCCTTTTTGTTTTTTTTCTTGGAGCCTCTATTTTTTGCTAACTCGTCAACTTCTTTGAGGGTTTCCCTCTTGGTATGCCTGGCGGATTTGGACCATGTTGCCGACTATGATTGGGGGCAGGCAGGCCTGGCCGAGCTGTACGCTTCTATGGATAGGGCCAGCCGCAACGACTCGTCGACTCTTAATGGATTTGCCCCGGCTTGGGAGGTATATTCCTTTTTCCTGCTTTTGCTCTTTTTCATCATTTAATAATTTTTTTGCAGCATTTTTTTTCGCTGATGATTTTTTTCCGCAGGTCTGGGTTTATTCATTCTTCCATTTCACGCCGGGTCGGCTGCATCAACGCTTTCACGAGCCACCTTACTTGGCTGAGTTCGTAAATGCGAATAGAGTCAGGCTGGATCGGGACAGCGGCTGCTCGGATACAGAGAGGGTGCGGGAGAGGATCGCCATCTCGAGCGCAGGTGATGGACGTATTTTATACGTCTTTATTAGGTACTTTTTTGATTTAAATTGAGTAATTCCACGACGCTTTTGGCTACTGATATGTGTTTTCGAGCTATTTTATGAGTTTCAGCGTTTTAGGTGGATTTATGTGATTTATGAAGCTTTTAGTGAATATTTCGAGGAAGAGGCCAAAGTGCAAAATTGGAAGAAAGACAAAAAAAAAAAAACGATTCTGGCCACCTTGCGCCGCAAGGTCAAAAGACATTGCCTTCGCAAGGTAGGCAGAAAGACAGCCTCCCAGAATTAGACCCTTGCGGACGCAAGGTCAATACCCAATGCAGCTGCAAGGTCCCCAGAACCGACTTCACGGGGTTTTCGAGCTGGATTGAACCTCCTCTTCCCCTACAACTCCTTGGTATAAATAAAGGACGGTAGTCAAAGCCGAAGGACGTCCAAGAAGTGTTAGAAAATAGTTTTAGCGTAGGATTTAGATTGTATTACGTAGTTTAGTTGTTGTAATTACAGTTTTGAAGATCGATCCATGTATTCCTTCATCTCATTGTGCAGTTCATCTTCAAGAATGAACTAAACATCCATTAATCTAGGAGTTGGGAGATAACTTGTATCAAATCTATGGCTTAATATATATTTTTATTCATTCAATTCTTGTTGATCATGGTGTTTATCAACCCATTTATTATCTAGTTTTGAACAATTGAATGTAATCGCAAGTAATAAAGGCCTAGAGGTGCGGATAACTGCACGGCAAAATGCATATGTTGTACACTGACTCACCATTATGATAAATTGAACCTATCGATGCACGAGAGTGATAAGTTAGGGTCATGTTCTATATATGACGTAAGTGACAGTTAGGATCCATATGTTCTTGTGCCTACGATATAGAATGGATGAATTATTTGGAGATGGAGACTGAACGGTAATTCGACAGGCTATATCTATCCTTCGTGAACCAACCCAAGATATTGAATGATACTTTATCTAAATAAGCTATAGAATAGATACGAGTGAAACTCTAATCCTAGATTTCCCTCCTCCATAAGATCTTTACAAACTGTGATTGCTTCTTAGTTTAATTAGATGTACTGTTTTAGTAGAATAATTAGTTTAAATAAAATCAATAAAAACCCCCCTTAGTTTAAATATTGCTACCGATAGTCTTGCTATTTGTATTCTTTTTGTCTCTGTGGTTCGACCCTTGCTTCTCAAACTATTCTACAATAGTCGTGTCCACTTGCAAGGAGTTAATTAAAACAAGACACGATCAAGTTTTTGGCGCCGTTGCCGGGGACAAGCTAGTTTGCATAGTTAGTTTGTTGGTAGCGTAGTTTTAAATTCAGTTTTTATAAAAATAAAAATACAAAAAGATTTTATTTATTTTTAGTTGTTAATTTTTATTTGCTTTATTTATTTTATGCACGATCGTAGATCTCTAAACCCTAAGCTGGTAGAATTAAATCAAAATATAAATAATCTTGGAAAGAATCAAGAGGATCCTCTGGTTGATCCTCCAATCTACTATACAATAGAGCTCAGTGGGATAAAGAGCGGTTGAGATTGATTATTTTACTTATATCAAGCAGGCGTAATTTATTCCGCGACACATGTGTCCCCCGAATCGGGGCTGTCAAGAAGATTCTAATCTAATCTAAACTGTTTTTATCTCATATATAAATCTCATCTAAACTGTTTTTATCTCAACCTAATCTAACTGTTTTCTATTCACGTTTTTCTTCCTATATCTCATCTAAACTGTTTTTATCTTAACCTAATCTAACTGTTTCCTATTCACGTTTTTCTTTCTACGTTTTTATTTCAATCGGCTTTCTTCCATCCTTTTTAGGCTTAGTTTTTATTTTTATTTTTTGTTCTCTTTTTAAACTTTGTACTCATTCTTTCTTCTTTTTTCCTTCATGTAAAATGGACTATTAAATCTATTTGATGAAATAGTTATATTCTAGCTTTATATATATATATATATATATATATATATATATATATATATATATATATATATATATATATATATATATTATTTACTAACACTGTCCTATACTGACATCGTTCCATACTGGCGCCGTGCCATAGGCACGGACACAGAATCTAGTGGATAACAATAACCAAAATCCTGAAAATCCGGTACCTCCGGTAAATATGAATCAAAGAATGTAAGAACCTGCTGATAGAAATAGGGAAGTAATAATCAATCAAAGAACTATAAGTGATTTTGATCGTCCTATGTTGAATGCAACACCATCATGTTTAGTCTTACCAGAAGCGATAAGAAATTTCGAACTTAAAGGTTATTTTTATAATATGATGCCTTCATTTTATGGACTGCCATCTGAAGACCCGGTAAATTTTGTTAAAGAATACTAATTCATGATTGAAACTTTCCCGTTAGGCGGTTTGACTGAAGATCAGATAAAAATGAAATTATTTCAATGTGCATTAAAAGATTTGGCAAAAAGATGGTTTATGAACCTAACACCTAGAAGTGTTTATACTTGGACTCAATTATATGATTTGTCTATGGGTAAATTTTATCAACATGCATCTCTTTCAGAATACAGAAAACAAATTATGTCTTTTCAAAATGAACCAGGAGAGACATTTCATGAAGCATAGAATAGATTTAAAAATTTACTTATCATGTGTCCTCATCATAATCTATCTCAAGATGTGTTAGTAATTCAATTTTATCATGCCCTTTCGCCTGCTTTACAAACTATGGTTGATAGTGCGGTCGATGGTTCTATTAATAGAATGACACCATCTGCATTAGAAGACTTGCTTGAGATGCTAAGTGCAAATTCTCAACAGAAAAGTACAAGAGGTAAAAGTAGAAGTTTATTCCAAGTTCAATAAAAACCAGATATACAAGCTCAATTTGAAAATTGGCAAATTCAAGAAGCATGCGCTATTTGTAGTTTAAATTCTCATGCTACTAATTTGTGTCCCTCTAGTGCTGTATATCCTGAACAGGTTAATGCCATGAACATGTACCCTCAAAGACAAAGGAATGATCCCTACTTCAACACATATAATCCTGGTTGGAGGAATCATCCTAATTTCTCATGGGGAGGAAATAAGCCATTACAACCTCAACAGTTTCCTAAGCAAAGACAATTGCAGATTGAAAAAGCTTCAAAGTCAGATGGATCAAGCAGAGGTCAAGCTGCTGTTAACAAATATTTGCTAGAAGAAGTGAAAAATTTAAGGAATCAACTCACAAAAATTAAAGAAAAAGAGAGAGAATAAGTGATATGATTCTGACCACCAACCAAGAACCAAGATTGTCACAAGCAAGGGAGAGGCATTGGAAGCATGTAGATCAAGGTTCGAGGGTTCATATGAGCATGAATCGAGGTTCAAGGGTTCTAAAATGCATATAGTACGATTGGAAGATTCAAGAGTTCTATACAAACTTAATTCGTGGATTTTTTGGAGATTCAGGTTATTACAATGTCTACTCTACAAATTCAAACATGCGTTGTGAAGTCTTAGATTTCATGGATGATGCCTTGAAGACTCGAGAAATGTTCGTTAATGTCATACAATGACTTTGGAAGCTTTTAACGCGTAAAGGAAGACTTTAGGGGGCCAAAATGCAACTTTGAAAATTAGGCCTTTACAAAAAACGGGATTTGTAGATTTTCCTTATTTTTGAGGATTTATGTTTCTTAAATAGAGTAGGTAACTTACCTAATTGTTGCCTACATAGATTAGGTAAGTTGAGTAGTTTCCTAAGTGGACTTTAGGTAGTTTCCAAAGTTGATTCTAAGTAGTTTCCTAAGTTGATTCTACTTAGACTTTTCCTTTTACTTTTAGGTTTAGGATTCACAACCCATATAAATAATGGTTGTGGCTTATTGTTTTGTAGACACAACTTTATGATTATTGATTAATAAAGTTTTTGAGTGTTTTTCAAAACCTCCTTGTTCTTCATTGAACTTGTGATTATTTGGTGAGAGGCTAAGTAATCGAAACCCGAACTTATCAATAGGATATTCATCCCTATTGTGGCGTTCTTCATTATACCAAGGTTCGTGTTCGTCTCGTAATTGAATCGCGGAGTACCACGTTCAATAACGGATCGTAGCATTGGGTCAAGGTGTCACAATCCACCAATTCATTATCGTTCTTCGCTTGTAGTGCTGCGTGCTCTTTGATTCCTCCATCGCGAGTACGCGTCTAGGAATCATATCATTTGGTATCAGAGCAAAGGTTCGTTTCCACAATCTATCTTACTTTAAATTGTTCTTATTTTTGATTATCAATTTGTTTCTCTTCCTACTTCGAATTAGGGTCTTCAATCCTAATTTGTTCTTTTTGATTTCTTTGTTTTTGTTGTTTCAAAACTTCTAGGGTTATAAATCAAAAAAAAAACCATGCTATTGTTCACAGTACTGTTCACACCAAATTAAAAAAAAACTGCTACTTTAATTGATTTCAGATAGCTTTAATTACAAAAAAAAAGTATTCTGACACAAAAAAAAAAAAGACCTGAAAATAGAAAAAAAACCAGAAAATTCAGATTTAAAAAAAATACAGAAATCCGAAAATTAAAAAAAATTGCTAGTTGCCGAAAAAAAAAGGTAGTGATTGCTTGAAAATTGGAAATTGCTAGTTGTGTGAATTGAGAAGCTTGGAGTATTGTCATCATCTAGGTTTGAGAATTAATATCGAATCTTCTTATACAATTGATCTTTGAGTCTTTCATCTTTGGAATTCTATTATTAATTTATTATTTCTATACGTAGAGTTCTATTGATTGAGTTTGGTTTGTTTACTTTATAATTCACCGATTTAATTGCGTAGTTCTTTTAGAACTTGGAGGAATTGAAAGTGAGGGAGAGTAGGTAAACACGAGAGGAGTGACATTAATTGAGCGATACACGTAAGGGAGTGGGTGAGGTGATTTTACTTATAAAATTTCTTGCAGGTACACGATGTCTAAAACAAGTGAGAATGATGTTCCTACCTTTGATATGAGACTTTATATGGAAGGTTTTGTGAGAGATTTACATAAAACTATGAGGGAGCAAAAGGAGGATCTAATGGAGGAGATTGAGAAAATTCGAAGCGAAAGAAAGAAAAGAACAAGAGAGGGAGGTAATGAACCTAATGATGTGCCAAGACGTAGAATAGATGAAAATTTTAATTTTGAGAAATATTGGGAGGATTTTCAGTTGCAAATTAAAAACTCAAAATTAAAACAAGAGGTAAATAAGGGTGACAAAAATTCGTCTAATACTTTACCAATAGGTGATGAGAGAGAAAACAATATGGTAGTTAGGAGGATATTAGAATTGAGAGTTCCAAGTGTTGAAGAGATTGAAAAGGAGAAAATTTTCTTTACTAAGTGCAAAGTGCAAGAGCGAATTTGTGGGGTGATCATTAATGGAAATAGTTGTACTAATGTTGCTAGTGTGGCCATGGTTGAGAAATTAGGGTTACCTACAACCAAGCATCCTAAACCCTACAAGTTGCAATGCTTGAATGGAGGAGGTATGTTGAGGGTGAACAAGCAGGTTCTTGTTAAGTTCAAGATTAGAAGATATGAAGATGAGGTGATGTGTGATGTGGTGCTAATACGATAAACTCATTTATTGCTAGGGCAACCTTGGCAAGTTGAGAGGAGTGTTAATTATGATGGCAACGCAAAAAGACATTCATTTGTACACAATCAAATAATCATTAAGCTTGTACCATTGACTCCAACACAAGCTTATGAGAATTTTATGATGATAAGATCAATAGCTAGTGAATAGAGAAAGGCTAGTGAGGAAAAGAAAATAGAGAAGCCTTTAAAAAAAGAGAGCTTGAGAGAAAATAAAGAGAGTTTGGCTAGAGAGCAAAGTGAGGAGAGTGAGATAGCCAAGAAAAAGTGAGCTCAAGTGAAAATAATGAGAGTTTGGCTAGAGATAAAAGTGAATTTTGTGAGATAGCCAAGAAAAAAAGGAGAGCTTGAGTGAAAACAAGAGTGAGAGGCCGGTTTTAAAGACTAGTGAAAGATGTGAGATAACCGGGTAAAAGGAGAGGAAAATTAGTGTGTGTGAGAGAAAAAGAAATTGATGCAAATTTTGATACTAATCAAGTTAATGTTGTATTGCCAAAATCTATTGTTTCTTTTTCACAAACTTTTCAAGAGGCACCACCAAAAGAAATTGTGGGATTCAAGAAGGAATACCAACAAGGTAAGGAGATTATTGTAGAACCTACATTTTCTCAAAGGTATGATCTTAATCTTTTTTGGACGAACAAGTTGTGTGGTGAATTGTTACATGTTAAGCACCATGACATTGAGAATAAGCTCAATAGAGTTGTTGTTGAGTTTGGAAAATTGAGTGGTCTTGTGGACACTTGTGTCATGGGTGAAATTGTTAAGCCACCTAAATTATTGCATATTAAACACCATAACTTGGGTGAGAAATTCAGAATTTTCAGAGGTGTTACTTTGAAAAATTTGATTAGTCTTATGAGTGACTTGTTCATAAGAGAGATTGTTAGACCATATGACATGTGCGAAAAATTTCAATTGCAAAATTTGGTTAGTCACAATGGTCTAAGTGATTGGATGAAATGTGGTAAGCACATTGTTGATAAACTTGGCTTGAGATTGCATATTCCTAATCATGTGTATGTAGATCCATTCATGGAGAATACATTGGTTGATAATTTGTTAGGGTTGCATTGTTCATTAGATGTTGAGAGGAAATCTCTTTATGCATTAGATGATAATACCAGAGTTCATCCTGTTAAGATTTCTATGCATAATAGTATGAATGTAAATATGAGTAAAGGGTATCATAAGCCATACCATGATATTGACCATATATGCCATGATGCCTTATTAGGTGTTGAATTGGAAGATGTGCATGGTGTGTCTAGACTCCATTATTACATGAGTCTTACAATTGTGAAAGTGCATAATTTTTCATTGATTAATTATCTTGGTGCATGTCACAAAGTAGATGTTGATTTCCATGTCGCATTATTCTTTCATAAGATTTATGGATTACATAGATTACATATGGATTCATGGAAAGAGACAACTCGTGTTAAGCATGTTAAACCTAGTAAAGGTGATGAAATTCATATTGTTGATGATTATAAGCATGCTTTAACGAATGAGCCGATTTTTTAGCATAAAGGATGTTTATCCTTGAAATTACACTCTGGTTGTAATTTCTTATCGTTGCATGATTCATTATTGATAAATATGGATATGAAAAAGATGAAAGTTTTTAGGTTGATCTTTGTGCTTGGTGAAATCAATTGTTTGTTTCAAATCGAGGAATTAAGTAAGTTGAGGAGCAAAAGATTTGATTATGGTAGTATCTTGACTTATATAATCATTTTATTGATTTGCATGATTTATTGTATATGCTTTAGATTGTATAAAGTTGTGATGTTGAGCATGGTTGTGCTAAAAAGAGGATTTACTAGGTTAATGTTTAAACTTGGTGATTGTAGTTTTATAAAGGAGTTTCATGAGGGAACATCGAGTTGTGATAACTTGATGAGTTAGATTATAAACATTGATGGATTTACTTGTCATGACGAATTTGGATGCATGAGTTGGTATATCATATTGCATATTATCTTATTATACGTATGGATATCTTTCATTGAAATTCCTTATGATAATCTCGTTGTGTTTAATGTTGCATATGTGATGTTGTCATTCATGGAAAGCCACCAAGTAATGCAAGTGAGATATGTTAGATTGGTATTTGAACCCGGTGATATGTTTTGGATGTGTTTAATGGTGGGACACGTTCCTACACTAAGAGATGTTTGTGCTAAATTGTTACATAACCAATTGTGTGCTAATAATGCTGTTCATGTGGTAGTGCATGGTTTTGTTGTGTTTCTTCTATAGTTAAAGGAGGAAATCTTGATGGAGTACCAAAGTGTACAGATGGAAAGTCAAGCGAGAATGGTCTTTGATCCTGGTGATTGGAGATACATAAACTTGTATGGAATGGATTGCAAACATGGAGAGTTTGAGCAAATCGACGACATGAAATCATATGGTAAGCATAATTTTAGAGACTATATCTTGGTTACTAAATCGTGTCTATGTGATGTAGGTCTTGATTTGAGGACAAATCCTTTTCAAGAGAGAGGGAATGATATGATTCTGACCACCAACCAAGAACCAAGATTGTCACAAGCAAGGGAGAGGCATTGGAAGCATGTAGATCAAGGTTCGAGGGTTCATATGAGCATGAATCGAGGATCAATGGTTCTAAAATGTATAGAGTATGATTGGAAGATTCAAGAGTTCTATACAAACTTAATTCATGGATTTATTGGAGATTCATGTTATTACAATGGCTACTCTACAAATTCAAACATGTGTTGTGAAGTCTTAGATTTCATGGATGATGCCTTGAAGACTCGAGAAATGTTCGTTAATGTCATACAATGACTTTGGAAGCTTTTAACGCCTAAAGGAAGACTTTAGGGGGCCAAAATGCAACTTTGAAAATTAGGCCTTTACAAAAAAACGAGATTTGTAAAATTTCCTTATTTTTTAGGATTTATGTTTCTTAAATAGATTAGGTAACTTACCTAATTGTCCTACATAGATTAGGTAAGTTGAGTAGTTTCCTAAGTGATTTTAGGTAGTTTCCTAAGTTGATTCTAAGTAGTTTCCTAAGTTGATTCTACTTAGACTTTTCCTTTTACTTTTAGGTTTAGGATTCACAACCCATATAAATAATGGTTGTGGCTTATTGTTTTGTAGACAACTTTATGATTATTGATTAATATAGTTTTTGAGTGTTTTTCAAAACCTCCTTGTTCTTCATTGAACTTGTGATTATTTGGTGAGAGGCTAAGTAATCGAAAACCGAACTTATCAATAGGATATTCATCCCTATTGTGGCGTTCTTCATTATACCAAGGTTCGTTCTGCTCAGAATTGGATCGCGAGTACCACGTTCAATAACGGATCGTAGCATTGGGTCAAGGTGTCACAATCCATCAATTCATTGACGTTCTTTGTAGTGCAAGGTGCTCTTTGATTCCTCCATCGCGAGTGCGCGTCTAGGAATCATATCAAGAAGGGAAGTTCCCTAGTCGGATGTAACAAAGAAAAGCCCATCACTACTCGCGAAGTGGTGAGAATTGAGAAGAGGTAAGTAACTTATTCAATCTTCGATGTGCCCGATAAAGTAGATAATTCCCACAAAAGAAGTTGAAAAGATAAAGTGAAAAATATTCAATCAAAAGATAAAGAAGTAGAAAAGGAAGTGTCAAATAAGGATAGTCAAGAAGAAGTAACTCAAGAAAAAGAGCAAAGTAGGTGAGTAACCTCGAGGAACCTTATGTGGCACCACCAATTATATATGTTCCTCCAATACCATTCCCCGGTAGACTTATGAAAACGTAATGGATAAGCAATTTCTAAAATTTATAATATGTTATCCAAAGTGAACACACTTCCTTTGCTTAATGTCATTAAAAAATATTCCGTCTTTATGCTAAGTTTTTCAAGGACCTCCACTCTAGAAAAACACAAATTTGAAAAGAATGAAAAATTATTGTTCGAAAATGCGAGTGCAGCTTTTACAACCCGAATCCTCCCTAAATTGAAAGATCCGTAGTTTCAATATCCAAATCTCTGGGTAGTTCTAAAAAAGATGAAGACTATGTTAGATTTGAGAGGTAGTTAATTTGATGCCTTTCGCTGTTTATAAACGATAGGTTGTGAACTGAAACCCACTACTATGTCTTTACAGCTAGTGAATCGCTCGTTAAAACATCCTTAGGCATAATAGAGACATCCTAATACGTAGATAAGTTAATCATCCCAATGATTGGTGGCTTTAGAGATGGAATGGAAAATATGTACAAACAATGAAGTTCCCATTTTGTTAGGTAGACCTTTTATGGCCACCGCCAACAATAATGATTAATGTTAAAAATGGAAAACTTTCAATGTTAGTTATGGGGTGAAACTATAGAAATTTCAGCTTTTGATCGTTAAATAGACCGAGGACATAAATGCATGTTTCTCAATCGATGAAATTGAAAATCTTATAGCCCAAACCTTTGAAGAAAATCTAGGACGATAATTACTATGAGAAAGACATTTATGTAGGATATGATGATAGAATCTTCTATCCTCTAATAGCTGAAATAAAAAAGAGAAGGAAAGAATAGAACAAAATGGAAAAATAGATAAAATGACAAAGAAGATGTGAAAATCAAAAGTCCGATTTTGATAATATAAAATTAGACGAATAAAAGTAGAGAACTCTAAGGAAGAAGATAAAGAAGAGACAAGAAACTGAAATTCTAATTTATTCCGTCTGTCAAATTCTCCTCGGCAGAATTAAAGCAATTACCATCCATTTAAAATATGTATTTTTAGTGGGAAGGTAAAACTTTACCCTTGCTATAATAGTCATGATTTAATGTAAGAACAAGAAGCAAACATGTTAAAAGTTTTATGGACAATGTGAGAAGCTATAGGTCTGTCTTTAGCGTATTTGAAAGGAATTAGTCCTTCTAGTGTATATGCATAAATTCATTTAGAAGAAGGTAGTAAACCTTCTAAAGAAAGACAAAGAAGACTTAACCCTC
>JABEVN020001850.1:0-23408 GCA_013146195.2 Codonopsis lanceolata | reverse complement strand
AATAAATATGATGGATGGAAAATTAGTCGATGCAAAGATCTTTTGAATTGCCCGAATCAAATATAGGCACTTCCAAGGAGGCCGCATGGAACCCTTGGACATTGCACCAAATTTAAAGAATCCACCTCAATAGAAGAGTCTCGAGTAGTGATTGGCCACCAACCATAAGAGCCCTTGATACGAGCACGAATTCGCTTGGAAACTAATCGAAAGCCCATAAAATGAAGAGAAAGCCATTATAAGATTGCCTAGATTGTCCCGAATAATGCCACCACCCGAACTTAATTCCGGATTTCCTCTACACACACCATCTGTATTCAGCTTTAAAAAACCCTGAGGAGGCTTAATCCATCGAACAACCCGAATTCGCTTAGTAGAGAGAGACGAGGCGCGAGAAGAAAATCGAATCCCAGCTTTGTCTGTGAGGACTGAAACCAGCATTTAGCAAAATGGACTGAATAAGATGGTGAACCCGATGGAAAACAAACTTGAAAGGGGGACGGTACCCATCATGGAGATTGCCATTTCTATACTTCCATAATTCCCAAAGGATCGCAGTAGGAGTTATGATGTGGAGAATAGAATTCTCCTTAAATTGCCACCACCAAAGCAACAAAGGATGAAAGGAAGAGGAGAAAGAAACCACCCAACTTGTTAAATCCATACCAATGGGCTCTCTAGAAAGACGTGAGCATAGGTCTCTACAGCTCCCGTAGAGCAACAAGAACAGCGAGAAGCAAGGACAATTCCTTTACGGATTACACTCTCATCCAGAGGCAGCTTTTGAAACCACAAACGCCACAAAAATAGACTGATTTGCCGAGGAATATATTTATGCCAAATGAAACGGAAGAAGCAAAGAATCGGCTCGATAAATCGAAGTTATCTGCATGGCTGAAGATAAAGAAAAGGAACCTCTATCCGAGACATCACAATAAGCTGAATCGGGCTGATCAGATAACGCGACTCCGTTTCTATTGGCCGACATAAAGGCAGCATGGCCAATCACACTACTGGCCGAAGTAGAAAGCTGAGAGGGAGACGCAAACAGCTCGTGAACAGATGCTAATTGAGAGCTGGATGAATTTGATAAAAGACCCTCAGGTAACCATTAATCAAACCATATAGAACATTTACCTTGGCCGATAATCCAATGAATGTGGGGCTCCGCAATCGGCCGAATCTTACACATTCTGCGCCATGTATGAGAGCCACGAACAGAAGTTAGCATTGGGTGAATATTGGAACAATATTTTTGCTTCATAAACCGACTCCATAAACTGCGTGAGCGATCTCGAATCTCCACCGTAGAAGGATAGAGAAAGAATGAACAATATCGCCAAGGCTTTGATGCCAACACCCCTTCGAGAACTGGGGTTCGCAACAACGATCCCAAGAAACCCAATGAGACTTAAGTTTGTCGTCAATAGATCCCCAAAAAGTTGGCGAACATCCTATTAAGATGTTTAATCACGTAAACAGGCGGGTCAAGAATTGCAATCTGATACATGGCAATAGAATTCAGCACGGAATTAATTAAAATCACCTTCCCAGCTTGAGAGAGAAAGGCTCCCATCCATGAGTTAATCCTATTCTGGATTTTTTCCAGAAGGGGATCAAAAAGGGATTTTTTCTTACGACCTTCAAATAACGGGCACCCCAAATAAGTGACAGGAAGAGCCTTGTTATTAAAACCAACATGTTGTCTGATGGAATGAACACGAGATGCAGAAATAGAATTAGAGACCATGAAGAACTCTTGCCTTGATTAATGAGCTGACCAGAACATTTCTCATATTTTTCCGAAGTTGACGATGATGAAGAAGTTTAATTTTTATTGCCATTACAGAAAATAACAAAGTCATCGAAAGCCAAGTGGGAAACAACTGGGCACCACTGAGAGGAATAAGCATAGTTAGATGATCCCTATGAAGCTTATTTAGCCCACGGCTAAGGACTTCAGCTGCGATAATAAAAAGGCTAGGGGAAATAAGATCTCCTTGCCTCAAACCACGAGTAGAATGAAAAACCGCCGAAGAGCCATTAATGGAAACCGAAACCAATTATTCGAAATCACCCTCCAAATCATGTCTATGAAGGTCTCCCCAAATCCGAATTTTCGTAGAGCTTGAGTGAGATATATCCAGGAAACCCGGTCAAAAGCTTTGGCCATATCAAGCTTAACAATCACATTCGAGCCATTAATTTTTTTCTTCAGTTGGTGGGCGAACTCATGAGCAAGGAGGAGATTGTCCTGAATAAGCCTTCCTTTAACAAAGGCACTTTGATTTTCCGAAATGATATGAGGAAGAACCACAGCAAGCCAAGAGCACAAAATTTTTGTAAGAACCTTGTTACAAAAATTGCACAAACTGATCGGGCGAAGATCCTTGAAAGAATTCACTTGATTAGATTTAGGAATGGCAATAATAGTAGTACTCGTCCAAGCTTTAGGAAGATCAAAGCCAGCAAAAAATTCTGAGATGGCAAGATAAAGGTCCATGGCAATAATATCCCAACAGGACGTGTAAAACTTACCCGAAAAACCATCCGTGCCTGCTGCACTGTCACCATTCAGAGCGAAGACAATCTCTTTAATTTCTTCAAGAGTAGGAGGAACTGTGAGAAGGGAATTCTGATCTGCTGTAATAAGAGATGGGATGGCTGAAACTAGATCGGTATCCATAGACGCTCCACAATCGGTCAGCTGGTCTTGGAAAAAATTTATGGCAGCTTCTTTAATAGACAAGTCCGAATCAGCAAGATTACCATGCATATCAACTATACGATGAATAGAGAGGGTACTGCGGGTTTGTTTCACCGAAGAATAAAATAACTTGGTGCTGCCATCCCCATCTTTAAGCCATCTAAGGTGAGATTTCTGCTTCCAAAAATCTTCTTCCAGCTTCAGTTGCGATTTGAGTTTAGCCTGCGCTAAATGGAGAGCAGAACGATTGTCTGGACAATTATCCTCTTCGAACAGAATCTCTTTGGCAAGAACATCATGTTCTGCCAATTTAACAGTCTGAAATATATTACCAAAAGTGGTCTTATTCCAGATTTTCAAAGCAGTGCGGACAACCTTTAATTTGTTAGAAAACCGCACCATCGGTCGACCTCCAACAGGAACGCCCCAAGTCTGAGAAACAATGTCCATAAAAGTGTGATGAGAAGTCCAGATATTCAAGAATTTAAAAGAAGAGGGCCGAAAATCAGAAGCTGAATTAATAGAGATAAGAAGAGGAGAATGATCAGAGCATGTTCGGTTTAAGTGCTTGACAGAAGTATTAGAGAATGAAGATAACCAAGGAGCGTTACAAACGGCTCTATCAATGCGTTGGAAGATAGTTGCTTGCCCATCACGGTTGTTACACCAAGTAAATTTGCTACCACTATACCCAATGTCAGAAAGACCGGCTGCATTAAGAGAAGCGTGGAATTCGAATGCTCCTTGTCTGTCCCAACCCGTACCTCCAATTTTCTCTTGTTGAGAGAGAATAATGTTAAAGTCCCCACAAACTAACCAGGGGGAATCAGAAACACCATGGCTAAAATCAATTAATTCGTTCCATAAATCCTGACGTTCCAAAGAAGTGCATTTAGCGTAAACCGTGGTAATAAAAACTGGATTAGCCCAAGAAAAATGCTTAATGCTCAGAGTGAGATGCTGCAAAGAATCCCAAACAACTTGGCAACTGAAAGCCGACTTAGCAAGGATCCAGATAGAGCCGATAGAATTATAGAAGAAAAACTTAAACTTCAGTTTCTTAGCTATAACATGCAGATTGTCTTTATCAATCATAGGTTCGCAAATAGTTAAATATGAAATATGATGAATGGAGACCAGCTTCCTCAAACGAGCAACTGTAGAATCGTTCCCGACGCCTCTAAGATTCCAAAATAACGACTTAATTGTCATGAGAAACAGCGGAAGAGGGACCAAATTGGGTTTTTTCTTGCATCTTGGAACGAGTAGTTCGCGTCGAAGGAGCAATAGGTGGCTTACGAGGATTTTTCTGCTGAGTACCAGAATCCAAGTGAAGAGCTTCTATTGAAATATTTGCTATAAGGGGATCATCATCATCAAAGCTTTGTAAAACCGCAAACTTGTTTGGCGACGTGGTAATAGGATCACCTACTGGATCACCTTCTGATTGAGGATCCAAGCCTTCATTAATTTCAGAAACTTCAATAAATTCGTCATTAATATCTTGTTGATTAGAGAAGCCAGAATGCGGCTGATCATTAATATTCTCACCAGGAGCATTGGGGACTTTGTCTGAATTAATGGCAGTTCAGACAGTTTGTTCAGGAGTAGATTCGGGGTGCAAATTACCAGGTTGTGAAGGATCGTGATGATCATCTTGAACCTCATTCAAAGGTTCGACTGGAGCGGGGTTACTTGGGGTAGAAGTATCGGCTTGGGGTGGGTCATGAGACTCTTTGGGCTTCCAGACCATAGGCTTAACAATATTAGGGATATCAGCCGCAACCTTAGGCTTATTAATATTAGGGTTTTCTGCCGCAACCTTTGCCTTGTCTTTGTGATCCTGTGAATTATCATTATCTACTTTCTTCTGATTGGAATTTTCCCTGCACGAAAAAACATCATGCCCTTGCCTGTGGCATCCAGAACAATAAAGTGGGAGCCTCTCAACTTCAATCGCCTGCCAGAATCCTTCTGAATTACCACTAGCAATCCAGATGCGTTTTGGAATTGGTTTTGTGAGGTCAATCTCAATGCAGATTCGGGCCACACTTGGCCTAGATAAATTTGCAGTGCCTGAATCAAGAATTAAGGGCTTACCAATCATATTGCCAATAGAAAACAAAGCTTGTTTATTAAACAAATAAATAGGGAGGCTGGGAAAAGAGAACCACACAGGAACTATCGGACTTTCGATGTCAGATCTAAATTCGGGAGTCCATTTAAATACTCGCATCGGGAAAACACCAACATACCATTGGTCTTTGATCCAAAGGCGCTGATAATCAGCTTCGTGATGAGTTTGTATCAGAACATGTTTTGTGTCCAAGTGACCAATAACAACGTCTGTTTTAAGGCCAAAAGTCAAGAATTCTTTGCGCATAATTTCTAAGGAAGGTCTGCCATGGGAAAATTTACCCACAAGAGTAAACTGAAAAGGTTTAGCAAAAGCCGCCACTTGAGAAGCAGATAATCTAAGCGTAGGTTCACCTTTGTAGGTCGATGGAGGGATGAGAAGATTGGATTGATGGGAAGTTGACGCCTGATCTGAAAAAAGGGAAGCAAAAGACTTGGATTGGGGAGGGGGAGGAGGAGCCGGAGGACCATCAGTCCCCACCTCAGCCGTGGCCGGTTCCATGGAGGACGGAAAAGCAAGTGTAACCCTAGCTGACCAAAGAGAGGAAAATTTTTTAGAGAGAGAAATATTTTAGCTCCTTCCTTTCCTTAATCCACAATTCCTCATCCGAAAACTCAAGGTTGGGGGACATAGACTGTACCCCAACCCTTAATTTTTATTATTTTAATGCCTTTGTTTTTTTAATTCTACATCCTTGAAAGACTAGCTGGTCATGCATATTATTGTTTTCTTGACGGTTTTTCTGGTTATAATCAAATCCCAATAGCACCAGAAAACCAAGAGAAAACCATTTTTACATGTCCCTTTGGTACCTTTGCGTTTAGGAGAATGCCCTTTGGACTTTGTAATGCTCCAGCTACTTTTCAAAGATGCATGATATTTATATTTTCCGAAATTCTTTTGATCATTGCCTAGAAAATCTAACATCGGTTTTGAAGAGATGTTGCAAGACTAATTTTACCATAAGTTAGGAGAAAGGCCACTTCATGGTTAAACATGGAATAGTCTTAGGTCATGTTGTGTCTAACAAAGGAATTGAGGTTGACAAGGCTAAAATTGAAGTTATATCACAACTACCTCCTCCAACTTCAGTCAAAGGTGTTAGAAGTTTTCTAGGACATGCGGAGTTTTTCTGAAGATTTATAAAAGATTTTTCAAAAATCACCTTTATGCAACTGTTGGCAAAAGAACCGAATTTATTTTTGCAAGTGCTTGAATGCATTTAATTTATTAAAAGAATGATTGACATCAACCCCAATTTTAACCACCAGATTGGTCTCTCCTTTCGAGACATGTGCGATATTTATTTTTGCAATTGAGCGTGTTAGGACAAAGAATAGATAAGAAACCACATGTAATTCATTATGAGTAGGACTTGAATAATGCACAACTTAATTATACAACCACATAAAAGAGTTTTTAATTTGCATTAGAAAATTTTAGATCAACTTGTTGATCAATGTTACATATTCTCTCAACAACCCTAAAATATCTTTTGAGTAAGAAGGAGGTAACCAGGCTCATAAGATGGATGTTATTATTGCAAGAATTTGACATTACTATAAAGATAAAAGGAACGGAAAACGGTAGCCGACCATTTGTCTAGGTTGGAATTTTTACCTTTATTTGAACGTCAATTTCTTGATAATAAAATCCCTATGAATGAAGATTTTCTGATGAGCAATTAATTGGCGTTAAATGATTTTTGAACCATGGTATGCTAATTTTGTTAATTACTGTATCCGATATCATCAATCCTTACTTTGATTTTTATCAAAGAAATAAATTTTTAATCGATGCAAAACACTATTTTTTCAAAGAAATAAATTTTTAAGTTTATTCAAAATACACTAGAACAAGACCAACAAAGTATTATGACATTTTTCATAAATACTCTTGTGGTGGTCATTTTAGTAGGACATTTTTCAAATATTGGCTTGGATTTAAATTGGCCTCGAAAATCATATAGGATTATTGTCTGTTTGTATTAAAGATAAATTTTGTGCAACCGGCATGTGATAAAAAATGGCGGGATTTGAAATGAGAATAATTTTCGTTGTTGATTATGGTCCAAATGGATAGAAGTCGTTGCTACTAGAAATAATGATGGCCAAAGTCAAGTTTTTGGAAGATATTTTGCTCGGTATGGAGTACGTGTAGATGCAGAAGGCTATAATTAGTGATCAAGGAACACACTTCACTAATAGATTATTAAATTCAAGCCTTAGAAAATATGGTGTAACTCATAAGTTAGCTACACCTTACCATCCTCAGACTTCTGGCCAAGTAGAAGTTAGTAATAGACAGATAAATGCAGTTTTGGAAAAGACTGTGAGACCAAATCGAAAGGATTGGGAGTCAGAACTTAAAGATGCTCTTTGGGCATATCGAACTGCATATAAAACCCCAATAGGTATGAGTCCTAATCGGATGGTGTATGGCAAAGCTTGTCATTTGCCAGTAGGGATTGAACACAAGGCCTATTGGGCCATTACAGCTCTTAACCTTAACTTAACTTTGGCTGGTGAAGAAAGACTTTTCCAGTTAAATGAATTAGAAGAGCATAGGCTAAATTCGTATGAGAATGCAAAAACTTATAAAGAAAGACCAAGAAATACCATGATATAGGACTGGCTAACAAGATGTTTCGTCCAGGATTAAAGGTACTTCTTTTTAATTCTAGACTCCGATTATTTCCCGGAAAATTAAAATCAAAATGGTCTGGTCCTTTCATTATAGTTCGAATTTATCCACATGGAGATATTGATATCAAGAACCCAAAGACCAATGAGATATTTAAAGTTAATGGTCACCGACTCAAACCGTACCTTGAACCCATGTCGGTTGAGAGAACAATAGAACTCATTCGTCTCTCTGACAATGAACCCCCGAGAGATTAGGTTTGTAGTTGGGTCGAGCCAAAGACGTTAAACAAGTGCGCTAGGTGGGAGGCAACCCACTTTAATATAATTTTATTTGCTTTCGCAGTGTAATTTAAATAGGTTGTTCTCCGTCTTATTTAATTATGGACATCTAATTTGAATGTTTCCAATATGCCATAATTCAAGTTTGGGGGAGAAAAGCATCTTAGTGTTGTATTTATATGTTGCTAATAATTTAGTTTAAAAGTTTGTGCAGAATTTTCAGAGTGTAGGAAAGAAACGGACTCAACGGAACGTAATAGAAGGACCAAAATGAAAACTGCCAAGAAGTTATAAATTAGCTCTCAAGGAAAACAAACTGTGGACCTTGCGGACGCAAGGCCCTATTAATTGCAAAATGCGTGACCTACCTCATAGAATTCTGTGCATCCCTTTGACTGAGCACCTTGCGGACGCAAGGCATAAATACCTTGCGGCCGCAAGGCCCTCTTTATAAGCAGTAGCCGGGCAGCAATGGCAGATCACCAAATTCAAAGCTTTATCTCTATCTCAAAGCAAACGATAATCTCTCTCTCTTTTAAAAATTCCGGCAAAGTCCTCTCATTCTAGCTAAGGATTCAAGTGCCAAGCGTCTTCTCCTTTAAAAGCTCCGTCATCATTCCATCCTCCATCTCATTCCATTAAGTTTTTGAAGAAAAAGTTGCTGCCACCATTTTTTCCGGCGAGATAAGCTTCGAGATTTTGGCATCCCTTTTTTGCAGTCGAAGTATAAAGCACAATCCAAATATCTTCTATCCCTTTCTATTTAAATTTTTGATCCGTCAAATTTTTGCATTCTAGGGTGATAGAAGTATTTTAATTGTCTACGTGCATGCTTTAATTGTTTTAGTTGGCTTCGTTAAATTTTAATTTCAATTTTTTAAAGAGTAGATTTTTAAATTTTTTGTGCTTATGTGGTTTGGACCTACAAGCAAAATCCACCATTCCGCCCCCGCACCATGGAAGAGACCCATCTCATGAACACGACCAAGACCGTGTTCAAATTTATCTGTGCACGTCTCATGCCTTCCAGTCACTAGCATACGGTGTCCTGGCCTAAGGCTGTTTTGATCTACACCATCCTTACCGCTGGGTCTGTTGATGTTTGGCGTCTGATCAACGCTCAAATTCAGACCCTTATTAGAGGTATGACAAACGTGGGATTTGCGTTCCCGAGTTTTATTACCAGACTGTGTAGTGTGGCTGGAGTCGTGTGGACTCCAGATGCGAAGAGAATTCGGGAAGTTCCCGACATTTCTAGGGCACTACTGTTTGAGCACCCTCGCCAGCCACGTGAGGAGCGGCCAGAGAAGGAGGATCCCTTGGAGGCGATCTCCAATAGGCAGGAGGAGCTCATGCTCCAAAATGAGATGATGAGTCAGCAGTTGGCGCAAATGCGTGCCGACCAGACTCATTTCTTTGGTTGGGTTAACCAGGTGGGGCATAATGTCTTCACATATTTTGGGATGCCACTTGGCACAATCCCTGAGTTTCGTCCTCCTTCGTTATTTCCTCCCGACTCACCATGAGTCGGAGCCAAAGTTTCTTCCTCTTTCGTTAGGTGGGCCAGGTATGTCCTTTTGATATTTCTTCTCCATCAACCCTTTCATAGGATATTCCTCAATTTTGAGGACAAAATAAAATTTAAGTTTGGGGGGGGGGGTGTCACGACCCGACCCAGATTTCAAAAAGAAATCCCAAGGTCGTGCCACTGAAACTAACATACGAAGAAGACAAGCACTTGTTAAACAGTAGTGCGAGTCGAACAGTCGAGCTAACAAGCTCTAAACATGAACATAAAGCCATACTAAAATACAGGATTTCAAAAATCGAATTAGCGGAAGCAATAAGGAAAAGAAGTCCCAAGCTATAAAGCTCGAAACAAAAGCTAAAGAAACCAAGAGAGACATTATCTCTCAAAGGGGGAAAAACAAAAGTCGCGTGTCGCAACATTGCAGACGCTGAACAAACCATCGACACTCCAGGCCGGTGTTTCAACAAAGAACCAACCTGATAACAATTACTCACGGCTAAAGCATACCGGGGTTTACCAACAACTATAACAATTTAAAATAAAGAAAAGCCCCAAAGCTAATGCGTGCCCGAGAGAACTGAAATAAATACTAAAACCACGAACAAGGCACAACACAACACGTCGGCCCAAGAAAGAACCAATACAAATACCGAAGTATCTACCCGACCGTAAAGTCTAGATAACTTTACATGATCGATCTCACAAGAATGGTAAAGTACAATATACAGATGACGATGCTAATAGAAACAGGACTCCACAAGCTGCTACTCGGGGAAGTCGACTGCTACAAACACGAACCACACGTTCTATCGATCAGCTGCTCTCTGCTACAGCCACGATCTACTCAACCTCAACGCGGCTACACTGCAACTAGAAAACAAAGTACATAATGAGTCATAATGACCAGTACGCTACTACAAGAGGTATGTAACATGTAATTATGTAATATAAAAGAAATCATGGTGTCATTTTTCAAATGACAGAAAACCCGTGAAGAGGCATCGTATCTTTTAGATACTCCACATGATAACCATTTCTTCTTACTTACTAAACCATCCAAATGAACCAGGGTGTAATTCACTGTTCAAACACAAATCAAATGAATTAGAAGGTAGTTCCCATAAAACATCATATGCAAGTATATATAGTTGTATATATAATAGTCAAGTTACTCATAGAATCATCACGTGTAAGGGTGCATATTAATATATATACACCTATATAATTATGTATATCTCTATATATACATATCAAATATCTCATATAATCATCATGTATAAGTGTGCATATCTATATATAAACACATCAAGTCTTTCATATAACATCAGCAAATACAAACATGGTCAATAAGATCTCAAGTTCAACTAACACTTTGTTATCACATAAGTGCCCATAGTAAGCCACATAAAGGATAGAGAAAGTATCAAATCAATGTCGTTGTATCGCTCCTGTAATCACAACTGTTAATCATATCGTGCCAGTGACACCCGTGATCGGGTATCAAAGTACCGAGCTCTCTTCTCGGGTCCGAGCTCTCTATTTGGGAAAAATAGCACTAGCCAATGTGCTCTTTTGGTTACGACAAAGGGGGTTACTTCCCCACTGTAGCAAGCAGTGGAGGGGTGTGTGAACCGAATCCAATACGGCGATACATTGCAACCACGAATCCCATAATTCGTGAAGACAATGCATCGTCCCACCATCAACGTAAAAACTCAAGTAATGCCAGCTGGACTTATATGCAATGCACAAGTAGATGTTTACTTGCAAATTCTCAAGTAGATATACAGATCTACTAAACTCATATGATTATGCACATTGTTACAATAATCACAAAACCACAATAAGAGCTCATTTGGGTCTCTAAATCAGAAGTGTCAAGTTGTCCACTCAATTCAATACAAGTTCCAAAAGCTAGTAATCTAGTCAAATGGAATATACTTATCATATGATCTCACCACGATCCCCGTAAGGTTCAATTGATCCTTAACTCGACTCCGTTGAGTCCTTACTACATTTTCAACCAAATAGGGTATAAATGCTATATGCATTTTGATCGATGTCTTATTTTAAATACTTCCTTGCAAGTGGACAAGACTATTATAGAATAGTATTGGAAGCAAGGGTCGAACCCACAGAGACAAGAGATCATAACTCGTGCAATTTATTGATAGAAAATTATTAATCTAAGGGGGGGTTTTATAATTATTTTATTCTAATATACTATTATTATTTAGGTGTTTAAACTACTTAGCAGCAATTACAGGTTATGAAGATCTTATGGTAGGTGGCAATCTAGGATTCGAGTTTCACTTGTATCTCCTCTATGTTTAATTCACAATAATTATCATTCAATTTCTTGGGTTCGTTCACAAAAGATAGATATAGTCTGTTGAACTATTGGTTCAGCCTCCATCCCCGCAACATTCATCCATTCTATATCCTAAGCACAAGAACATATGATTTATCTGTCACCTAAATCATGTATGAACTTGGTCCTAACTTATCACTCTCGTGCATCGATAGGTCCAATTTATTGTGATGGTGAGCCAGTGTACGACATATGCACATTGGTCATGCAGTTATCTGCACCTCTAGGCCTTTATTATTTGCGATTACATTCATTTGTTCAAAGCGAAATAATAGAGGGAATGATAAACACCACAATCAACAAGAATTGAATGGACATAAATATGAATTAAAACATAAATTCGATACAAGTTACCTCCCACCTCCTAGATTAGTGATGATTTAGTTCATCATAGACAATGAACAACATATGGAGATGAACGGAGACATGATCTGATCTTCAATACTTGTAATTACACAATCTAAATATGTTATACAACCTAAAATCTACTCTAAAGCTATACAAAACTTTTTCCAGTCGTTTTTCTCTATCCTAGGCTTTGGCTCCCGGTTCCTATTTATACCATAGAGTTGTGTTACAATCGAATCTCCAGTGAAAATACGAATTTATCGCGTTCTGACCACCTTGCGGTCGTAAGTTCTGGGGTACCTTGCGTCCGCAAGGTCTCCAGCTTTCCGGCCTTTGGTTTCTTCTTGCTACTGTCCACCTTGCGGGGGCAAGGTCTGAAACACCTTGCGACCGCAAGGTCTCCAGCTTGGGATTTCTTCTTTTCTTCTTCATTTTTCATCTTGGACCCTTCTTGGAATTTGCATATAAAAGCCTTGTGCTTTGCATATTTTCACTAAAAACCCTGTAACTCACAAAACTCACTGAAAACACATATCAGTAGCCAATAGCCTCGTGAAATAGCCTAATTTAAGTCATAGAAGTATATAAAATCGACATATAAAATACATCGATCACATTTCTAGCCATTCTATGTTCTTGTTTAAGGTATAGCTAGGTTCTCGTTCCATTTAGGAACCCTAGTTCACGTATAAATAAGTCAAGTAGAAGATAAAAGCCTAAGTTGATTAATATCAAATCAAGCCCTAGTTCCATTCAAGTTCATAATCCCACCTATTAGTGGAATCAAAATTTCATTGCAAGTTAACAATACAATAGTAGAACATGCTTGAAGGCAAGAAACACCATATGCTTTACAAGTCATATTCATCAAGTATGGAGAATCAATCCTTAACAAGTACAAATATTACAAATCACTCGTCGCAGCAATCTTTCTAATTGCATTAAACATTCCTTTCAACACAAAATGTACTGAATCTTACTTATTCAGAAAGTAGACTCTTTAAACTATAACATAGCCTTTTAAATCACTTCATTCGGACTTGTATTCATCAATCTATGATCATATCAAGATCAAGCTAATAATCTGTTTTTCAGTTATGATTATTCTGCCCAGTCAACTTATAAAGTTTACCATTAATTCCTCACAACTTAAAATGTCATGAATTTCATATATTCAGAAACTAGACTCTTGGAATTATAATTTAGAACTTTAAAGTACTCTATTTGGACTTGTATTCATCAAAATACAGTCACCTCAAGGTCATGTTAAAAATCTGGTTCTCTGTTGTGAGTCATTCTGCTTAGTCAACTTGTAAATTCAGCCATGAATTTATCACAACTCCAAATGACTGTATTATTTCCTAGTCTTAAACTATACTATTGATACTATACTTTAGACTTTTAAATTACTATATTAGGACTTTTATTCATCAAAATACATCCCCTCCAAGTTCATGCCAGAAATCTGATTTACTGATGTGGCCTGTACTGCATGTCTATCATACAAACTTCACCAAAAATTCCTCATTGATCCAAATGACACATATCTTACATTTCCAAAAACTAGACTCTTTGAGATAGAGTTTACCATTTTAAAACACTCCAATTAGATATGTATTCATCGATTTATGATTACATGAAAATCATGTTAATAACCAGTTCCCCTTGTTCAGACTCACTGTCACAGCTATGGTTCATGATTCATTAAAAATACTTTCCTAACTCAAAAATTTATGAAAATTTACAGAGCATCACTTAACATAAACATGAACATCATATAATATTTTTAGGCAATTCCATGTAGTATATTAGTATCAGTAGTGTTCGGAAAACTGCCCGAAATTAGGACCGAATCTGTGAGGTTTCTTCCTAATTGGTGAAATCCTAAAGTAGTCATCTCATTGAAGTTTCCAATTCCAACAAGTCCATGAACATTAGTTGTTCCAAGTCATGTTTAGAACATTTTTAATGCTATACAAAAACCCAATTTATTAATGTTGGTAATTGGGCTTGCGGCCCGATTATTTAGTCCCGCCCACATGGAAATAATATTTATATTATTTATTGGTTAATTAGAATCCTAATCCAAGTGGGTTTAGGATTGACTTAACCTACAAGAAATAGGTTTCTTGTAATAATATAAATAGGGCAACTAAGGGGATAAAACCCTAATTGCATTACACGCCTAAAAGTGGCGCCTCCTCTCTCTCTCCCTAATTCTATCTCACCAAAATACTCTCTCTAGCCTAACCATCAAGAGGCTTAGATTTGCGGTGTGAACTAGTATTGATAGCCGTGCTCCGTGATATCAATCCGACAAGAGAGACTTGCATGTCTGTGGATATTGGCATATGAAGATCGTAGCTCAAGCGTAATTCTTCCGCTGCGCACAAGGCTCTAGTTCGCATAAAGGTAATCCTTAATTACTGTTTTGATAGCAAACTTGTATGATATATATATATATATATATATATATATATATATATATATATATATATATATATATATATATATATATATATATATATATATATATATATATATATATATGTATATATATATATATATATATGATATATCCTTCATTTGTATCAGAGCCATATTGCTTGATTGCTCGTATTGTTATGCCATGAATCGCATGCTCTTGTTTTTGGGTTTGTTTAAAAGTTTTACCCGATAATGAAACAAATGGGTTTTATTATTTTATGTGTAATACTTTAAAATTTTCAAGAAAAATTTATATGTCTGAGTTCCCTACGACGAGGCGAACAACATACTAAATTCTCGTTGAATTCCGTTGGGTATTTTTCAAAATATCGCAAACCCAAGTTTTGTTGAAAACAGATTTTTTGGAAACTTTGCGTGCTGATTTGACCTGTTTATGTTCTGTAAAATCGTGATTTTATGGACTGTACTTGTAGTACTCCGTGAGGGCTTTCCAACGACATATTATATGCTTAATTTGGACTTAAAATGAACATTTTATGGCCTCGCGAAGTTAGCCCTTCGCGAATCGATTTTTTGGGTTAAAAATTCGACCAAAAACGAACCCCACTCTCGGCCTTGATACACGTGCCATTTTGGGCACTCCTTTCGAGGTAAAAAGTACACCACTGGGAAGTGCTCAAGGAGACGAGTCCAACGCCACTTTCCGTGAGGTCATCGGACCACCAGAAGGCGGCGCGTGGCCTGCACTCTCCGGCGAGGCGCGTGAAGGCTGACCAGTCAACCGTTGAATGATGATGTGTCTGCCACGTCAGCGCCACGACACCTTCCACGTCATCAGTGGGACCCACTTCCAGAAAATTTTTTACGGCGGCGTCATCATGGTCGCCATCGCGTCATAGCCACGTTAGTGTGGCGTGAAGCCGTACCCGCCATCATCGCCATGTCATCGATGCGGTCGGCGAGAAACCCACACGCGCAGGTGGCGCGGGAGGGCGCGTGCGGCCAATCTGGAGCTTCGATCGGCAAACAGCTGGCGCGTCTGGCTCTGTTTTGGCCTTCTGAGTCCAATGGTGGTCTCTGTTTTGATCAATTCAGCCTGTAAATATTTTTTTTTTTGATTTTTCAGTGTGTAAAAACCTGTTTTCTGTTTTTTAAAAATTACAAAGATAATTTCCAGGGGCTGTTTTGTCATTCTGTGACTGTTTAGGGCTGTTTGGGACTGTTCTGGAAGTTTTTAAAATTCTTTGTGAATTTTAAGCTATTTTTAAGTCATTTTTAGCATATTTTATTGTCGTTTTGGGCTCTAAAATTGCGATTGGGACTTCACGAGACCCAATAAATTTATTTTCAGTAGTGAAAATATTTATGTACATGATTTGTACTTGATGGATCTGTTCTATCATATTTCTTTTGTTCAAATTATCAATTTATGAATATTTTCATGTTGTGCATGCTTTGGTTGTGATTACGAGCCTCGCAGATTTTCCCTCCTTACGTGTATGATGTGATTATATTTAGTAATTGATTTTTTTGAAACAAAAGTGAATTAAAAAATATATATGCTTATGTCTCATTTTTGCAACAAATTGTAGTGAAATGGCTTCTTAGAATGTAATCGCTGACCTTAATAAGAGTGAGAAATTAGATGGCTCAAACTATGGTGTTTGGCAAGGGAAAATCACGTACTTGCTAAACGAGCAAGAGGTTCTGAACAACCTTGATACTGTGATGGTAGACCCAGAGATGGGTAACTTGACCATCGCCTCAAAGACGCGAAAATGCGTGAATTCCTTGAAAAAGAAAGATCGATGTGCATGATTTACTATGCCGAGTAGCATGCATAATGATTTGATTGGCGAAGTTTGAAGACCTCGATCCGCTAAACATATGTGGAACCAAATTAAGCGCTTTTATGGGAATACTTCTGCTACAAAGTTAAGGACTTTGACCTACAAGTTTGAAAGCTATAAGATTGACCAGAAACGAAACATTCTTGAACAACTACGTGAGATGTCCGGAATGATTCGTGATCTTAAAGCTGCTAGTTCTGTCTTATCTGATGAACATCAAGTTCAAGAGTTGATTCGTTCACTGCCTGATTCTTAGAGTGGTTTGAGGCGTATTTTGACTCATACGCATCTATCTGCATTCTTTGCATGTATCTCACCATGTTGAGCTTCGAGGCCGAAAGTGTCATGAAGCGAATCGCGATAAGTGTCGACTCGTGATCTTGCTCTTGTTTCCTCTTGAGGGTCCGCGCAAGCCACACCTGCAACGCAAGAGACAAGCTAAAAGCAAGAAGACTCAGAATTTGGGCCCTAAAAGTGACAAGATTGCTAAACGCAGAGAGGCAAAAAGAATATTGCTAAGCGTATGCTACAACCGTGGTGCCTTGGGTCATTTTGCTCGGACTTGTCCTGAGCCCAAGAAGGTATCATTTAATCCTATCTCCATGCAAAGTTTTTGTTTGCTCTCATGTTTTATTGGTTGACTCTCTCCCTGTGTGGATTGTAGACTCAGGCTCAACCAAACATGTGACGAGGGATCGAGAAGGATTTGTAGATTATCGAAAAGTTCCTGCTGGTACAAGAAGAATTTTCATGGGAAACAGTTCGTCTGTTGAAGTCAAAGGAGTTGGCTTATACCAACTTCAATTATGAGTGGACGCACATTGACTCTTCATGAAGTTCTTTATGCACCGAATTTGACATAATCTACTATCGTAAGAGTACAATTGCTAGGACATGGATATTCTTTTTAATTTTAGTAATGATCACTTGGATATTTGTTTTGGTGATGAGGTTTTGGGACATGGGTCTTTGTCAGATAATTTCTTTAAATTAGATTTGTTGGATTCCCATAATTCTTCTCTTAATTCTTCTTCTTGCATGGTTTATGATGATTCTAATTCTGAGTTGTGACATGCTAGATTTGGACATATAGGAAAAGATAGGATGACTAGATTGGCTAGAGAAGGCCTATTGGGGTCTCTCAGCAAAGTCAACCTACCCTTGTGTGAATCTTGTTTGGCAGGAAAAGCTTGCCGAAAGCATTTTGGTAAGGCAAAAAGAGCCACACATCCATTAGAATTAGTCCATTCAGACATTTGTGGACCAATGAATGTTAAGGCACGTCATGGTGCTTCCTATTATCTCACTTTTATCGATGACTATACACGCTATGGTTATGTTTACCTTATTTCTCACCGCGATGAAGCTCTCAAGTGTTTTGAGCGCCGCAGAGGTTGAGAATCAAAAGGATAAAAGCTTAAAAACTTTTAGAACTGACCGTGGCCGTGAATATTTATCTGATCAATTTAAAGAATTGTGTGAGAAAAAGGGAATACGCCGACAGTTGACAATTCCTAGAACTCCGCAACAAAACGGTGTTGAAGAACGAAGGAATCGAACATTGTTGGAAATGGTTAGGTCGATGATGGCACAGGCCAACCTCCCAATTTCGTTTTAGGGGGATGCGCTAATGACTGCCGCCTACATACTTAACCGAGTGCCTTCTAAGTCGGGCCTCCTACAACCCCTTATGAACTTTGGAAAGGTGAGAAGCCCAAATTGGGGCATCTTCATCCTTGGGGTTGTGCAAGTTATGTCCATAGTGTGACAGCCCGACCCGGACTCCAATGCGGAATCCCAAGGTCGTGCCGTCAAGACAAGCTAAGAGACAGACACACACCTGCTAAGCATAATGGTGCGAGTCAAAAGATGAGCCATCAAGCTCGAACAGGAAGGTAAAGCCATAACGGCAATACGGAACAACTAAAAACTAAAATCTGCGGAAGCAAATCATAAGTGGAACCCAAGCCTTTAATCCTAACAAAGGAACGCAAGGTTGAGAGACAACTATCTCTCGACAAATCTACGACTCGCGTAACGCAACATTGCGCACGGGCAACAAACCATCGGCAACCTAAGGCCGGCGAATCAACAAAATGCCAACCTGATAAAAAACAACTCGACGGCTATAACATGCCGGAGGGACAAGTCAACTAAAAGAATAAGAGATTAAACACTAACAACTAAACCAATGTCTCTCGACTAAGGTTGTCGGAGATAGAATAACAATAACACAATACTATAACAAGCGAGCTAAAACCTTGCTCGGAAAAACAACGGAATAACTTCTAAATAATTACAACAGCTCGACCAAACAAGTCGGCTTCCAAAATAATACGAAATAAAATACTAACATACTACCCAAGTAAAGTCTACATAACTTTACATTCGCGTCTGACAAAATAATAAATACAACAATAATGATAACTCCAAGCTATTGCTCGGGAGACCACCTGCTATCAAACATGCACCCGTAGCTGCAACGCGTACTAACGAGCTCACTGCACGAACTAAGGAAAACAAACACACGGAGTGAGTCATAATGACCCAGTAAGTTACTAAATGCAATTGTATGGCATAGCATGACGTGGCATGGCATAATGCACAAGCATGTATAAAATCATGACATCTTAATAGCATACCAATAATAAACTTGTATTAAGTCATCAAGTAACATAAACTTCATAAACCTCATAGCATGTTATCTTTCATATAAGTGCTCATAGTAAGCCACATAAGGGATAGAGAAGATACCCAAATAGTGTCATTGTGCCGCTCCTGCAATACACAATGTTATACTTTATCGTGCCACATCGATGCTCTGTGATTACATCGACTTTCATCGAGAACCACTCGATTTAGATAGCAGCCAATGACGCACGTATTGTTAAGGCCAAGGGGCTACTTCCCCATTGCGACCAACAATGGAGGTGTGTGTGAGGTCCCAGGTACGGCGATCCATAGCGAATACGAATCTTACGATTCGTATAGGCGATGTATCGTCTTACCTTGACGTATAAAACCAATCCAAATAATGCCAGTTGGACTTTTATGCAATGCACAAGTAGATATTTACTCGCATGCTCAAACAAGAATCAAGACCGACCATAGCAGACTTATCAAATCAAGTAGGACATAAAGCTCTACACACCAATTTAACAATGCACATATTTGCACATACTTAACAAATCCAACCAACTTATAAGTTTAGTCAAAGAACCACATAATGAGGTACTCATAATCCTCAAATCATCACCCAATCAAAAGTAGCATATAAGCTCAAGAAATCACAACATGAGGTCTACCGTAGCCCTCTACTCGGGATTAAACCAAAGACTATTATTTAGTCTACGAACAACCATTAATCAAGACTTAGTATTTAGTCTATTCATAAAAGCATAACAAACTCAAACATAGTCCTAACTGTCGTATATAATCGACATCCTCAAAGCCAATCTCAAGGGTACCAAAACTAAGCCGTAGTCATAACCTCACAAGTTCTTTGATGTGCACGCGACCAAATTCCCTAAGAGAGAACTCATTCAAATAATCATTTCTTAAAGATATACGAGATCATAGGTTGGTCTCTAATGCTCCGTGCCCTAACGAGCACGCTCTAAATAAATCCCCAATAAGCCTCTATATCGTGGGTGTCACAAATGGGACACAATTCGAGATGCTCGGGTACTCACAATCAAAACCAACCAAACCCGAACATCGTAGGATTTCAACATAAGGCTCACTAACATCTTATTGAACCTAAAATGACTCCATTGAGTCTTAATATCGCATTTCATTAAATACACATTTCATAAATCCCAAACTTAACACATAATTCAAGTTTATAGAAATTCTCCCAAAAATAATCCGGGCTTAATTCCCAAGCCTAAAAATCCAAGAACCCATCATAATCATAGTCAAACGAAACCCAAATGTCGTAGGACTTCCACTCGAGTTTATTAACACATTATTAAACTTATTTTGACTCCGTTGAGTCTAAATACTAAGTTTCATTCATGACACATTTCATCATCCTCAACATTAATACCCACTTTAATTAACAACAATTTATCCAATAATTCGGGCTTGATTCTCAAGCCCTAAAATTCACAACAAAACCCAACATAAATCATAACCCATTTTATAAATCACCTAATTTCAATTAAATGATCCTACTCATGATATCTAGTGAGTTCATACAACCAAAGCCCCAATCATAGGCATAATTCCACAATAAACCCAAATAACATGTGGACATGATTTCTAGCATGCTCATAAGCCTAGAAACACAAGATGAAGAGTAACAATATACTTCAACAATCATATAAGTCATCCTACATATGCTTTTGACAAGTTCACATGCTCAAATCACAAATTAAAATCACACAAAGCAAGTATGTGTACTCATTGACCTCAAATAGCATAGAGTTTGTTTTCCTTAGGATCAATGAGTACAAAATCAAAAAGAGAAGAAGTAACTTACTTGTATTCTACACCCAAGAAAGCAAAGGAGAAATCTATTCGGTAGGAAATGCTCTACTCTTCAAGCTCTACACTTCTTATGGTGCTGGTTTGAGCAAATGGGTGAAGGATCATGGAGGAAGGCCAAGATGAATGCTTCAAGAAGCCATGGGAGAAGCTTGAGGGAAAGAAATCCCGTTTTTAGAGAGTGATGGTGAGAAATGAGGGTCAAAACATCAGATTGTGGCTTATATTTGCTTAAAAACTTAGTGGGACAAGTGTCACCACATTGTGGTTGATAAAAATCTGATTTTGGGGCTTGTTTAATCCACTAAATATCTCATTAATCCATTCCTAAATCATGTTACTAATGTTAGGACATAAGTAATGAGGGTTAGGGAGGTTTAGGGTCAATTAGGATGGGGGGTTAAAGGTCTAATTGGTCACAATCAGATTGCAAGAGAAAAATTCCGTGAGTGACACCGATGTTGAGGCGGGCGCCTCACATAAGGCCAGGTGGGCGCCTGGACCTATTCCAGCTCATGACCATTTTGCAATGCTCTCAGCACTGTCCCGCGAGCTAGTGATCAGAATTCGATGTGAACGCATGGTCCAGCCCTTGAACTTGGTCTAAACATGTCCTAAATGGTCTCAAACTCATGGGCAACCATTCTAAGGTCTAACCCAACTCAAAACAAGTCGGAAACACACCCGAACAACATCCGGAACAAGGTAGAACAAGGCTCGAATCATGCGATGAATGGTTAACGAATCAAACGCCAATCAAACACCAATCAAACACCAATCATACTAGGATAACTTGGACATGGAAAAGGCTTGTTTAAACATGGTTATGACCTGAATACAAGGCCGAGAACTCAACGAACACTTATACTGACGAAATACAAGTAATACGAGCAACGAGAGAAATCGCTAAGGCCAAAACAAAGCAATCGAACCGGCGATTCAACAAGCAAGCATACATGATTCTAAACATGTTAAGAGCTTCATGAATGACTTATGAATGTTTATAAATCATATATAGACTAAGTAAACATGCTCACAATCAACAAGAAAGCATGAAGGCAAGCACACAATGCACATGCAAATCAGGGTGTTACACTCTCTCCACCTTAAAAGTGATCAGGAATTCTAAATCATAACACGAACCAATGTTAGATTAACACTCAACCACAAAACATCGAGACAACATTACGGCGTCTCTTAATCAGTGAACACTTTCGGTCTCAAAACCACCTACCTAGACTCGAATCTCGGAGTCTACCACCATACACTACACAAGGGTCAAGCGCAATAATCCAAATTCAAAGAAGTCTACGAACTCTCAATAGACATAACAACATCAAACACCGATTGGAAACAAGATGACTCATACTTGAGTCACGAATACCTATCACGAACAACACTAGGTCAATCATGTTAAAACACATTTAAGAACACTTTAAACATTCAACTACCAAAACTATTTGTTTCGGGGCACAACATGAAATTCAATCACAAAAGATTCTAAGTTAAAATAAATAATAATTGCCTATGGAGCAATTTGCAAATTAGAGATAATCAAGTCAGCATTTCAAACCATGTAAATCATACTCGCGATTTTCCTGCCGTGGGTAACAACACATAAGAGCACATTAATGAAATGTTTTGAAAATTCATTCCATTTCTGTCCATTCCATTTGGTACTTGAGTATAGTCAATTTCTAACTTAATTCTTACCAATCCTAGTCCAACGCTGACGAATGCCTTTTGGTCACCAATTCAGGGTACCTACTGAATTAGCTTCAAAAGTTTCCATCGTAAGGATGCGAAGGTTCATGAATAAAAAGTTTTAAACATCCTTCAAACAGTATCCTATGCTAATGAAATGAATGAACGGGAGATAATAATGACGAAATGAGAATTTAATATACTACAATGTAAATGTATCAAGTTGGTGTTTCCTACAACTAATGCACATAATTGAATAAAATCAAACCAAGTAACAAGGTCTATTACCTTGGCAAACAACAATCATAGCTACCAAACTCGTGTACCTAGTACACCCAACCAAATAACTCACTAGGATTTACAAGAAACGACACATCTACCGATACCGTAACGTCTATACTCATGAAAACTATCCTTTCTTAAGCTCTAGACCAAGTCTACAACCAATGTATACACTAAAGCATCCTAACACAGCGTTAACATCTCATACTCACGGTGAGCGTCAATCTCTCCCGTGCGGCCGTGATTATCCTCTAAATCGCAACCTTCAACCTTCTCACAAGTCGAGTGTATATCCTACTCGCATAGTAACTACTAACAATACCATAATATTATATCATTCACTACATTAAACATATCTTTATAGAATATACAAACATCATACCAAACCGATAAGTATCAATATACAATTCATACTTCATATATATACATATTATGGCCTTTATACATAACCCCAAAAACGACAACTCTACATATAGCATAGTCTTATATATATAGACTAAACAAGAATCCATACACCACGTGTGATTACCTACCGGTAATTTACAAAACAAACCATATCATATATCGATCTCACATTGGGGTATTATTCACGTCGGAGCAAATAACCAATATTACACA
>JABEVN020001849.1:0-23429 GCA_013146195.2 Codonopsis lanceolata | reverse complement strand
TTACACCATGCTTTCTAAGAACATTGTTTAACAACTTATTGGTAAAATGAGTTCCTGGTCACTTATTATGGCCTTAGGGACTCCATATCTAGCAAATAAATCTTCTACAAACTTGACTATTGTTTTTCCATCATTAGTCTTGGTTGCTCTTGCTTCTATCCATTTAGAAACATAATCATGCTACTAAAATATACTCACAATTATTGGACACGAGGAAGGGACCCATAAAATCAATACCCCAAACATCAAAAATTTCAACTACTAAATTAACATGTAAGGGCATCTCGTTTCTCTTTCCTATACCACTGTTCTTTGACATTTGTCACATGTTCTATAAAACGGTTCACAATCTCTAAAAGCAGTAGGCCAATCTGAACTGATTGCAAAATTTTGGCGGTTTATTACCACTAAAATGACCTCCACAAGAATATCCATGGCAAAATTCCATGATACCTTGTTGGTCTTTTTTCGGAATACATCTTCTTATTAAAGAATCGAGAACAAATTTTGTATAAATGAGGAGCTTCCCAAAAATAATTTTAGTTTCCGCCAAAAATTTCTTCTTTTCGTAATGATCAAAATCCGGATTAATGATATCGGACACATAGTAGTTGACAAAATCAGCATACCAAGGTCGAGAATCTTTAATGGCTAAGAGAGTTGTTCATCGGAAAATTGTCATTTATGGGGCAGGATCATCAAGAAATTGACGTTCAAGCAAGGGTGAAAATTCTAACCTAGACAAATGGTCGGCTACAACATTCTCGGTTCCTTTTTATCCTTGATAGTTATGTCAAATTCTTGTAACAATAACATCCATCTAATTAATCTTGGTTTAGCATCCTTCTTACTTAAGAATATTTCAATGCGAGAATGATCGGAAAAATTATCACCTTTGATCCTAGCGATATGATCTAAATTTTTCTAAAGCATATACTCTTGCTAAAAATTCCTTTTCGGTAGTGGTATAATTCAATTGAGCATCATTTAGAGTTCTACTAGCATAATGGATCACATGAGGCTTTCTATCTACCCTTTGTCCTAACACGGCTCCAATTGCAAAATGCATCACACATGATTTCAAAAGGAAGTGACCAATCAGTGGCCGGATAAAATAGGGGCAAGAGTTAACTTTTCTTTTAATAAATTAAAAGCTTCTAAACATTCTTTATCAAAATAAATTATGTATCTTTTGCTAGCAAATTACATAGAGGTTTACGATTTTGAAAAATCTTTTATAAATCTTCGATAAAAACCAAGATGGCCAAGAAAACTTCGAACTCCTTTAACTGAAGTGGAGGGGTAGTTGTGAAATAACTTCGATTTTAGCTTTGTCAACTTCAATGCCTTTATTTGAAACAACATGCCCTAAGACAATTCCATGTTTTACCATGAAGTGACTTTTCTCCCAACTTAAAGTTAAATTAGTTTCGCAAAGATCTTTAGACGATGTAAGGTTTTCTAAACAATGATCAAAAGAATTTCCAAACCGAAAATCGTCCATGAAAACTTCTACGCATCTTTCAACTAAATCAAATATAGATATCATGCATCTTTGAAAAGTAGCGGTGCATTACACAACCAAAAGGCATTCTCCTAAAAGCAAAAGTACCAAAGGGACATGTAAAGTTGTTTTCTTGGTCTTGTGAGTGATCCGATGGATCGATATACCTTAAAAACCATCAAGAAAGCAATATTCATGACTGCTAATCTTTCAAGAATTTGGTCAATAAATGGCAAAGGAAAGTGATCTTTCCAGTTGCCGCATTTAATTTCCAAATCGATACACATTCTATAACCGCTATAGTCCTTGTAGGGACTAATTCATCTTTCTCATTTTTAACAACAAGTAATTCCCGACTTTTTAGGAACTACTTGAACAGACTAACCCATTTACTATCCGATATAGTAAATTATACCCGCATCTAAGAGCTTAAGAACTTCTTTCCTAACGCCTTCTTCCATGTGTGGGTTAAGTCTTCTTTGTTTTCTGAAGGTTTACTACCTTCTTCTAAATGTATTTTATGCATGCACATAGAGGACTAATTCCTTTTAAGTCGCCTAAAGACCATCCTAAAGCTTCTCTATGTGTCCATAAAACTTTAACAAACTTTTCTTGTTTTTCCGTTAAGTCGGCTGCTATAATAACAGTAGTGTTACCTTCCCTAAAAATGCATATTTTAAATGGGATGGTAATGGCTTTAATTTTCGACTTTGGGAGAATTAATGGATGGCATAAATTCAGAATTTTCTACTTTAATAGTTTCTTTTATTTTAGCCTCATTATTCTTCTTGCTTTTCTTCCTTATTTTCTTCCTCAATATCTTCTATCTCAATTTCTTCAAAGAGAGATTTTAATCTCTACTTCATCATCTTTGATTTCATAACTTTCTTCTACTACTTCTTCGACTCATCGAATTATTTTCTATTTTTATTTCTTTTTCTTTCATCTTTTACTTTCTTCTAACTTTTCTTTCTCTAATCTTTCCTCTTCTTCTATTTCTCTTTCAATTTCCTCAATGTCAATTTTTATGGGAGGGATAGGGCTATCATCATAGACAATAAATCTATCTCTCATAATCTTTCTCTTCTTCAAAAGTTTGTTGATAATTTTCAATCTCATCTATTGAAAAACAGGCACTTATGTCACTAGGTCTATTCATAGCATCAAACACGTAAATTTCAACTGTTTCACCTAGGACCGACATTGTGAGTTTACCATTTTTCACATTAATCATTGTATTGGCAGTTGCCATAAATGGTCTCAACATTGGGACTTCATTATTGCATATCTTCCTTTCCATCTCTAGAACCACAAAGTCAATCGGTATGATTAATTTATCAACCCGAACTAGGATATCTTCCACTATACCCAAAGGATATTTAACCGAGCGATCGCCTAATTGTAATTGCATAGTAGTGGGTTTTAGTTCTCCTAAACCTAATTGTTTATAGACCGCGAAAGGCATCAAATTAATACTTGCTCCTAAATCTAGCATTGCTTTCATCTTTTAGAGCTTCCCAAGGAGACTTGGATATTAAAGCTACCTGGGTCTTTCAACTTAGGTGGTAATTCGGGTTGTAAACAGATGTTTCGAAACAACAATCTTTTCATTGTTTTCAAACTTGTGTTTCTTAGAGTGAAGATCTTTGAAAAACTTTGCATAACTGAATATTTTTAATAACATTAAGCAAAGGTAAATTAACATTTACTTTGGATAACATATTATAAATTTCCGAAAATTGTTTGTCCATTCGGTTTTTCATAAGTCTTCTTGAAACGGAATTGGAGGAACATAGGTGGTGGAGCCACATAAGGTTCCTCTTCTTCTTGATCTAACTCTTTTCAACTTCAATTGTATTATCTTTATTTTGAATTTCTTTCTTTTTTTCTTGTTCCTTATTTGGAACATCTACTTCTACTTCTTTTTTCTTTTTTCTACCTCTTGATTACTTAAATCATTAATCTCTTTATTACTATCACTATCTTTTTCGCTTTTTTCTATTACCTTTTCGTAATTTTCTATTGTAGCATGCATATTAGAAGAAGGATCAGATCACTTACCTCTTCACCTATCACCTTACCGCTTCGCAAGACGGTGATTGACTTGGCTTGCTCGCTTGACTAGGAACTTCCTTCTTTCTTTTATTTGCTCCTGAACTTTCAATGTGTTTCTTTAGATTTTCAATTTCTTCAAGCATGTACTTCATCAAAGCTCGCTTGACCTTTACTAGCTACTTCTTGCTTGGGAACTTCTTCAATTCTCAACCGATTTTGATTTGGCAACCGTGGAGGTTGTGGTGGTTGAGGTTGGAATTGTTGAGGTTGCAAAGGCTTATTTCCTCCCCAAGAAAAGTTAGGATGATTCCTCCAACCAGATTATATGTATTTGAATAGGATCATTCCTTGGCCTGAGGGTACATATTCATAGCATTAGCCTGTTTAAAATACATAGCACTTGACGGACAAAAATTAGTAGCATGAGAATATAATCCACATAAAGCACATGCTTCTTGAATTTGCCAATTTTCAAATTGAGCTTGTGTATTTGAATTATCTTGCAATTGATATAGGCTCCTATTTTTACCTCTAGCACTTTTCTCGTTGGGAATTAATACTTAGCATCTCAAATAATTCTTCTAGTGCTTCTGGTGTCATTCTATTATTAGAACCACCAGCTGCACTATCAACCATAGTTTGTAAGCCTGGCGAAAGACCATCATAAAATTGAAGCACTAACACATGTTGAGCCAAATTATGATGAGGACACATAATAAGCGTATTTTAAATCTATCCCATGACTCATGGAATGTTTCACCTCGGTTCATTTTGGAATGACATGATTTGTTTTCTATACTGTAAGAGATGCATGTTTGTAAAATTTGCTCATAAACAAATCATATAATTGTGCCCAAGTATAAACACTATTTGGTGTTAGGTTCATAAACCATCTCTTTGCCAATTCTTTTAATGCACTGGGAAAATATTTCATTTTAATTTGATCTTCGCCAACCCTCCTAAAGGAAAAGTACTCATCATGTATTCATATTCTCTTAAGAAACCGACAGATCTTCATGGGGCATCCCATGAAAAGATGGTATGGCATTAAAATAATGTCCTTTTAACTCAAAATTCCTAACAAAGATCCGCAAGACTAGACATGATGTCACAACATTTAATGAAGGTCTACTAAAGTCATTAATAGTTCTTTGATTTACCACTACTTCCATATTTCTTCTTGCAGGCTCTTCTTGTCTTTGATTCCTATTGACTGGGTCAACTAGGTTTTCATGATTACGATTATTGTTATTTTCTTCCATTGTAGGATCAACCGAGGATCCTCTTGATTCAATTGGTCTTGATTATCGTGCTCAAAAGCTAGATTTTCAAAAATATTCTTGGTATCTTTTAACAATATTTATATCTTGATTTAAGTCTACCAATTTAGGATTTAAAGATCTACTAATCGTGCATAAAAATTAAAGCAATTTAAAAACAACTAACTATTAAAAAATAAAATAAAATCTTTTTGTATTTTTATTTTTATGAAAACTGAAAATTAAACTAAAAACTAAATTAAATTAAAAACTACGCTACCAACAAACTAACTACGTGAACTAGCTTGTCCCCGACAACGGCGCCAAAAACTTGATCGATGTTTTATTTAATCTTTTTCCTTGCAAGTGGACAAGACTATTATAGAATAGTATTGGAAGCAAGGGTCGAACCCAGAGACAAGTGATCACGAACAAGGCAATTATTGATAGCAAATTATTAACCTAAGGGGGTTTTATGTTTAATTCTACTCTAAACTACTAGTTATAGATGTTTAACTAATTAGACAAGAATAACAGATATGAAGATCTTATGGTGAGTGGAAATCTAGGATTCTGGGTTTCACTTATATCTCCTTTATGTTCAATTCATAATAATGTCATTCAATGTCTTGGGTTCGTTCACTAAAAATAGATATAGTCTGTTGAACAATTGGTTCAGCCTCCATCCCCGCAAAATTCATCCATTCTATATCCTAAGCACAGGAACTATCAATCTAGCTGTCACCTAGATTTATGATCTATCTGTCACCTAGATCATGTAAGAACCTGGTCCTAACTTATCACTCTCGTGCATCGATAGGTCCAATTTATTGTGTTGGTGAGCCAGTGTACGACATATGCACTTGGTCATGCAGTTATCCGCACCTCTAAGCCTTTATTATTTGCGATTACATTCATTTGTTCAAAGCAAAATAATATAGGGGTTGATAAACAACACAATCAACAAGCATTGAATAGACATATATATAAGAATCAAAACATAAATTCGATACAAGTTACCTCCCACCTCCTAGATTATGGATGATTTAGTTCATCATAGACAATGAACAGCACATGGAGATGATTGGATACATGATTTGATCTTCAATACTTGAAATTACAAAATCTAACTATGTTATACAATCTAAAACTACCTAAAATCTATGAAAAGAGAGCTTCCAGCCGTCCTCCCTATGCTTTGGCTCGGCATCTGGCTTCTATATATACTCGGGAGTTGTGTTTCAATCGAACTACCGTGTGAAAATCCGAAAATCAAGCATTTCGACCACCTTGCGGTCGCAGCAGTGCTTGGGTACCTTGCGTCCGCAAGGTCTCCAAAGTGTGTCCGGCCGCGTTTGATTCCTTTGTTGCTTCTTTTATGATCGCCTACCTTGCGGTCGCAAGGTCTGAGGCACCTTGCGTCCACAAGGTGTCCAGATTGACAATCTTCATTCTTTCTTTATTTTATCCTTTTTGGCCCTTCTTGAAATTTGCTCTTAAAACCCTGGAGTTTCGCGTATTTTCACGAATAATCCTGAAACTTACAAAACTCACCGAAAACATATATTAGTAACCAAAAGCCTCGTGAAATAGCATAATTTAAGTCATAGAAGTATATAAAATCGACGTATAAAATACATCGATCAGTTATCGAGAAGGAGAGGCTTACCAATTAATCTTGCTATAGAAAACAATGCTTGTTTATGGAAGAGATAAATAGGGAGGCGAAGAAGCTCAAACCAGACAGGAATATAGGGCTCTCAACTTCCGGGCGAAAATCGGGTGTCCAGTTGAAGACACGCATCGGGTAGGAACCCAAAAACCATTGGTCTTTAATCCAAAGGCGTTGATAATCATGTTCATGATGGACTTGTATAAGGACATGCTTAGCATCAAAATGGCCAAGAGTTACATCTACTTTGAGGCCAAGAGTAAGAAAATTCTCGCGAACCGTTTCCATAGATGGACGACCGTGTGAGAATTTTCCTACACGAGCTAAGTGGAAAGGTTTGGCAAGGAGGTTAATAAGAGGAATAAGAGGAATAAAAGTAGATGTGGGAATGAGAGGAATAAAAGTAGTAGATTGGTTAGAGACAACTGAAGCAAAGGATTGCTTGTGAGAAGGAGAGAGTGGCACCTTTGAGGCATCGGCGCTGGCAGAAGTTGTCGCCATTGAAAACCCTAAAGCGGTGCCGACATGGAGGGATTCAATATCTTATCTCCGTAAAGCTAAAGATGATGTTTTGGAAAAGGAATTATTATTCGAGCTTAATGCCTCTTCATCTAATCGTGAGAATCTGATGGCAGCCCAAGATACCCTTCGCTCTCACCTTAAGCGAGAAGATGACTTCTGGAAGTAGAAATTAAGACTAAAATGGCTTAAAGACGGGAAAGAGAATACAAAACTCTTTCATGCCTCTGTTAAACAGAATCATAGGCATTTGTTTATCAATTATATTCATGATATGGAAGGTAACATTCTTGACTCTTGCTTGTTTATTATGTGAGGTAAAAAGCCCTAATTTCTGATTGTATTCTTTCAGGTAAAATCTTCTAAATCCAAACGTGACAACAGGAAGGAGTTTGACCCTGAAAAGGTCATCTCACCCAGTCAGGACGTTAATTTACCTGGGTACCCTCCATTTCCCGCCGCTCACGACGTCATAGTCACTCTGGACCCAAAACTGTACATACCCGGAATGTGCATAGATCTCGATTCCATTTGCAAGATTGCCACCGGAGTCAAAGCCTCCGAAGATAGGAACGCTTCGGGGATTCTACCACTCTTCTGCCATAACGACGAAGACTATAGCAACCTCCTCGCTGAAGAATTCTACCAACGAATGGTAGTCAGAAATCAAATTGCTCTGTGAGGATGGATTTGAGGTCGACCCATCTCAATCACTGCCAAGACAATTTCCACCATTATTGGCGTACATTTTGGTGGTGAACTGGAGTCATCAATTGCTGAGGCTAACCATGCCTGGGAAGCAATGCGGGGAGTTGATACCCCAAGTGAACCTCAGGGCAAGATGCTGAGGAATCTCTTTCCACTGGACGTCTACTGCTCCAGCCATATGATTGACAAGGGACTGCTATTCAAAAGTGGGGCCCACGATATGTTCACTACTGAACAGCTGAACCTCATAAGTGCCGTCTACCTAAAGACTCACCTCAATTATGGCACTATTGTGTTCAACGAGCTGAAGCAATGTGTTGAGAAAGTAAAGAACAACCCCAACAGCAAACGGCCATTCGTCCGGCTAATCAACGTTCTTCTGCGAGACACAGTGTAAATCAACTCTTCCATTAAGGAAGATGAATTATTTTGGTAAAAAAGGACAAACAGCTGACCACTTCGTTCTTCAACAAATATACTGAATATGAGAACAAGCGACGGCAGCAAAAAGGACTTCCAAACATCTCTCTTGAAAAGGTTGCTAAGCCGACGCCCATAGTCGTTACGCGCTTCAACATGGCTGCATATGAAGCTGCTAGCAAGAGCTTCAAAAAGGCCTCTGACAAATTCAATGACCAAGTGGCTCAAACCATTCACCAACAAGCAAAGGATTTGGCTGACGAGTCAGAGTAGCTGTTAAAGTCCAAACAATCAGCCAAGGCCAAAAAGTCACGGGCGGAAGAAGATGAAGCTGAGAAACGTCAAGCCAAGTGGATCAGGCAAGAGCTGAAGGCAGGAAGACAGGACAAGTCTACCGGCCGCTCTTCTACGGCTGTCGGTAAGCCTTCATCTCCTTCACCATCCTCTCCAACTCAACCAACCTCCTCTACCCAGCCTTCTCCTAAAAACAAACGACAACCCTCACCTTCACCTTCACCAAAACCAAAACGTAGGCGACTACGTAAAGCCTTTCAAACCCAGCCTGTGATGACCCGACCCAGATCCCAAGACGAGATCCCAAGGTCGTGCCATCAAGACAAGCTAAGAGACAGACAAGCACCTGCTAAGCATAATGATGCGAGTCAAAAGATGAGCCATAAAGCTCGAAACAGAAAGGTAAAGCCATAACGGCGAAATGAACCAGCAAAACTAAAACCTGCGGAAGCAAAAACAGAATGGGACCCGAGCTAACAAGCTCCGAAATAAAAACAACCAAAGAGATAGTAATTCTCTCGGCCCGAAAATTCGACGCATGTGACGCAACATTAGACACGCGCAACAAACCATCGGCAACCAAAGGCCGGCAACTAACAAAATCCCAACCTGATAAACACCACTCAACGGCTACAACATGCCGGAGGGACAATTCAACTATAACATTATAATATCAATACTAAACCACCAACCAAGATCTCACGACTAAAGCTGTCGGAGGTAGGAACAACAATAACACAGTACTAGAATAAACGAGCCACACCTGCTCGAAATGACAATGGGAATAATTTCTAAAAGATACAACAGCTCGGCTATATTAGCCGACTCCCAAATACATAACAATAAAATACTAACATAAACTACCCAGTAAAGTCTATGTAACTTTACATCCGTGTCTCACAAACAAATACAATAATAATAATAATATCTCCAAGCTTATTGCCTGGAAGACCACCTGCTAGAAATCGCTATCCGAAGTCGCCGCGCGTACTAACGGGATCACTGCACACACTAGGGAAAAACAACCACACGGAGTGAGTCATAATGACCCAGTAAGTTACTAAATGCAACTGTATGGCATATTATGTCATGGCATGGCATAATGTACAATCATATAAAATCATGGTATCATGCTAGTATACCAACAAGAAACATGTACTTAATTTTCAAAGCACATAAACTCACATAAATCATGTAGCATAATATCTTTCATATAAATGCTCATAAATAAACATGTGTAACAAGAAACGTAAATCGAACCGTTACAATCAAATCCGGGTCCAACACCCAACTAAACTTACCATGAGATCCAATCTCAAACCAAAATCCGGGTTCAATACCCAACCAATCATACCCTGGGGTCTCGTCCCCAAATAATCACAACTCATCAGTTTTCCTTTAATGAGTACTCGTTACATTCATCCAGTCTCCGGATGAGAAATGGGAGCTCGAAATTAGGCTAGATGGCTCTATCTCGAGACCACATCCCACTATTGGCCAAATAGTGAGGAGAAAGGGAACCAATGCAACGATTCATAGCGATTGTTTCCAAAGACTATGAATCGTCCCATTGCCGACACTACAACCAAACCCGCCAGCTGGACTTAAACCAAAATGCTCAAGTAGATATTTACTTGCATAAACCAATGAGACCAAGTTCATTTATATCGGGCTCATTAAATCATGTAGGACATAATGCTCTACAACATCTCATAAACCATGCACATATTTGCATATAATCGAGTAGGACATAATGCTCTACAAAGTCTCATAATTCATGCACATATTTGCATATAATCAAGTAGGACATAATGCTCTACAAAGTCTCATAATCCATGCACATATTTGCATATAATCAAGTAGGACATAATGCTCTACAAAGTCCCATAATCCATGCACATATTTGCATATAACCAACGTGTTCAACTAACTTACAAGTTTAGTTCAAGAATTATATATTGAGGTACTCATTATTCCTCAAGTCATCACCCAACTCAAAGATAGCATATAAGTTTAATAAATCATAATGTGAGGTCTACAATAATCCTCCACTCAAAATCAAACCAAAGACTACTTCGTTAGTCTAAGAATATCCACAACTCAAGACTTAATATTTTAGTCTTTATTTTAAGTACACCGGACTCAATCATAGTCCTAATCGTCATACATGATCGACATCACTAATTCCATTCTCAAGAACATCATGACTACTCCGTAGTCACTTTCTCACAAGTGCTTTTATATGCACGCAACCAAAATCCTTAAGGAGAGAATTCTTTCTTAATCTTCTCTTAATTATACTCGTGACCATACGTTGGTCACTAATGTCCCGTGCTCTAACAAGCATGCTCAAAATATATTTCTAATAAGTCTCCATGACATGGACGTCTCAATTGGACATGAACCCAAAAACCCGGTGTGCACAATCATAACAAAACAAACCCAAACATTGTAGGGTTTCAACCCAAGGCTCATTATCATTTTTATTGGCCTTATAATGACTCCGTTGAGTCTTAATACTACATTTCATTCTTTATGTGTTTCATAAATCCACACTTTAATATCTCATTAAAGTTTACAACAAAATCCCAATATTCATTCGGGCTTGATTCCCAAGCCTAAAAATCCACATAACACATCACAATCATGATCCATTTAAAATTGGGAGTTATGAGCTTTACATCATTAATCAAACGAAACCCATTCGTCGTAGGATTTCAACCCAAGTTCATTTAACACATTATTGAACTTATGATGACTCCGTTGAGTCTTAATACTACATTTTATTCTTTATGTATTTCGTCAACCCACACTTTACTATTTCATTCACATTCACAACAAGGTTCCAAAATTCATCCGGGCTTGATTCTCAAGCCTAAAAATCTATAACGTTCATCATAACCATAACTCCATTAATAGTTCGGAAGCTATATATACTTCACAACATCAAACAAATGAAATCCAATCGTCGTAGGATTTCAACCTAAGTCCATTTAACACATTATTAAACTCATGATAACTCCATTGAGTCTTAATATCAAGTTCCAATCTTCACCCATTTCATTAACCTAACATTAACACCCACTTTAATTCACAACAATTTCTTCAATAATTTGGGTTTCATTCACAAGCCCTAAAATTCACCAAAAACTCAACATAGAGCATAACCCATTTCTTACAACATACAATTTCATTCAAATCATCATATTCATGATATCAACATGTTCATACTTCCAAAAATCCCCAAAATGGGCATAAATAACATATTAAGTGTTCATTGCCCTCAAATAACACTTAGATTGTTTTCCCTAGGGGCCAATGAACCAAAATCAAAAGAGAGTAACTTACCTAGCTTGAGTGAAAACTCAAGAGAATCAAAATTTGAACGGTGAAGTTGTTCCACTCGTCGCATACGTCAAGAATCCGAAGTTTGGCGGCAATCGGACGGTTGGATCTTCGTAGATCGGAGGAAGAAGAAGCTAGGGCTCAAAGCTTCAAGCCCCCAACTCTCACTCTCTCTATACGTCTGATGTAGAAGGAGAAATGAAGAGGTTTTGGCTGAATTTGTGAAGAGATTAGGCTATTTATACTTCCAAAGTAATGAGGGCACAATAGGAACTTCCAAGGTGCAATTAGTGATTGTTAGTTGTAATTAACCTCTAATCAAATCTTAATTAACTCCCCTAACTTGTTAAGACATCATTAGGACTAAGTATGGGTGTTAGGAGGGGTTTAGAGGAGGTTTAAAGAGGGTAGGATAGGAATTACACAACAAAAACCAAAACAGGGAGAAGCTGATCTCGACACCCATGCGGTCGCATGGCCTCCCCATGAAGCGACCGCATCCTCCCCCTTATAGCCCTTGGTGAATTTTTGCAATCCCCGTTCACGTCCGGTCGTTCCCGCATGCAACCGCAAGCCTTAAAGCTTCGAAACGGCCTATAATTCAACCCTTAATGTCCTCATACTCTTAGCTAAACAAAACAAGTCTCAAACCACCCTCAAAGAAGATCCAGAACCCTCACAACAACTCCCGAAATAACCTGGAGCGAAACCGGCACAAGGCGCAACATCTCGCTAACGAAACATCGAATGAAACCACAAACCGACGGGCAACAACCCATGGTTATAAACACTTCAAAAGGCTATATAATAGGCCTGAATGCCTCTCAGATGATGAACAATAGATAGGATAAAAGGACTCCCGAAAGGCGAGGCGATCACCCGGCTCAATCTCGAACTACGCGATAAGGAGAATTGTTATCCTCGAAGCGTCGAAACTTCACGAGACTTAAGGAATACATCCAACTAGAAGTCTAATACATCTAAACATGTTATTTAATCATCATGTAAAGATCTAGGACCAAATCGAGGTCAGGAACACAAAACCCGAGTAAACCCTCAATCGCGTCGCATTTCGACTATCGTCGGGTTACGACTTGTGACTTTAGCAAGTCAACAACTATATGGCATCTCTTAATAGCATTTTGGTCTTAATGTGATCTCTCATACATATCTAGACTCTCTCACGAACCAAACAAGCGATTAACCAAAGAAGAAATGCGAGCATTGCACGCAATTCAAGCTAACCGGGAATCGGGGTCTTACACAGCCACCTGCAGACATTCCAGACTCTACCGATGATGCAGCTGAGCCCCCTATTTAGTTGCTAAGGAAGAAAAAGAAGTCTGCCACCAATCCACCCTCTACTACCAATCAACCCTCTACCGCTGATCAACCCTCTACCGCCAATCAACCCTCTACCACTGACCAACCCTCTACCGACAACCAAACCCCTACCGCTGACCAAACCTCTACCGATAACCCAGACCAATCCATTCCTACTAAGTCATCTACTCAGAGGACTTTACCTCCTCTAGAGGAGTCTATCCCTCATGAGGAGCCACAAAGACAGGAGGACCTTACCAGAACTCCTACACCTCCTCCTTCCCCTTTCAACTATTCTCCTAATGGGGGGACAAAGGAGCCTGACCTCTAAGAAAAGCAAATACAACTTAAGTACATTTCTTAAAAGTAGCAAGGCCCAGAACGTCCTATTGTAGAGCGCTACGCACCTCCCTGGGCAGATGAGCAACCACGTTGAAATCGCAAATTTCCTGGTGACATGGGCAGAAGCTGCTAAACGATCTACAACCTTATTCCATTCTCTAAAAATATGATGAATGCCAAAACTACCGATAAGAGAGGAGCACTGTCTATACTCGTATTCTGCAGCCCATGGGCAACCAATCAAAGACACCAGCAAAGAATCAACTTCAACTATAACATGATCAAGAGAAAGAGCACGGCAAATATTTAAACCATCTCGCAGAGCAAAAAATTCGGCTTTATTATTGGTCCTTGTACCATAATAACGATATAAGCCATAAACAAACACCCCACTTGGATCACGAATAACCCCCCTTCACCTGTAGCAACCCCACCCACTAATGAACCATCGATGTTCAGTTTGAAGAAAGGGGGGGAAGAACACTACCAACAAATCCATAATCCTTTTCAAGGCCAAAGAGACATAGCCTGAATATCCAGCATAGATAAACACCTTTTTTCCAAAGAAGAGCAATTAGATTTAGGTTTATACATTTTCATCATATCAGCCACCCCTTTAAGGACCTGTTTATAGATCTGCCCAACATTCATAGGAATGTTCTCAAAAGTCACACTACAACGAGATTTCCATATAGCCCAACAAGCATATAGCATTACGCTGACCATAACAGCCCCGACTTGATTACGGGAAGAAGTACCATCAAGCCAAATATGAAATAAATGAGGGATAGACGTGAAAGCAACAATCTTGTTAAAAGAATACGCTAGCTTGCCCCAAAGAACAGTGGCTATCTCTGATTGAAGAAACAAATGACTGATCGACTCCCTATCCGGGCGATTTGTACAGCAGACACTGCGTGAAACCACAGGGACCTGACGTGAATGAAGCCTTAAATCAACCGGGATTGCGCCATGAAACAGCTTCCAACCAAAGGCACTGACCTTTCCTCAGAAACCATTAGACTCTGCTGCCTCCAAGTTCCTCTTTGAACTTTCATCGGTAGCAGATCTAATCCCCCAAGCTCAACCTCAACCAAACCTACTCAAACCCAAATCCCTTTTCTATCCCGCCCCCTCTTTTTGGTTCTCTACCAACCCCTTACCAGAATCATCAATCGTCAGTGACAACTCCGACACTGACATTGAGTTAGATTCTCCTCCAACACCTCCTCCCTCCCAACCAACCACCAACTCCTCTTCTACCCACACTATCCCCACCCAAGATTCAACCTCTTCCGGCTTAGTAACTTCGCCTCTCCAACAGCCCTTCCGGCCCGTGTCTACTGATGAAGCCACCTCTTCTGCCGGCGGTGATCATATTCACATTAGCCTGGACCCTTCTCCCTCTCAGTTGGCCAATGCTGAAATCTTGTCTCGCCTGGACGCCATCTACGACAGGCTAGGAGAACTGACAAGCATCTCTACCGCTGCCGCTGAGATTGCCACTGCCGCCGCGTCCAAGGCAAATGATAGAATTGTTGCTCTTCTTCGCCAATTTTAAGATGACGTGTGGACCCGATTTGGACAGATGAAGCACGGGTTTACGGATGTCAAAATTAATGTTGAAGCTCAATGATCTGAATACGCCCGGCTCTGCTCATCTCTGTTCTATGAGTTATTCCACGCCATCACTCTCCATCTCGGCCACAGCCGCCCGCCTGTCCTCGAGCTCAACAACATTGCTCGCCATTCCGCTCATGATGTTATGAATGCTCGGCGAGAACGTGATCTGGCCATCACGGAGGAGAAACAAATGAAGTCTATCAACCAGATGCTTTTGGAAGAGAACAGATGTCTTCGTGAAGAACTGGACTACCGTTCTCGATCCACTAGACCTCCCACTTCTGCCGATGATGAATACATCAGAAGATCTGAAGAGCTTGAGAGACAGAGAAGAAAGAAAGAAGCAGCAGACAAAGGCAAAGGGAAAAGACCTTGGTAAATCTGAATCTTTTCTTCCCTTAACCTTTGTATCTATCTTAACTTTTGAAAACTTTGTAATATTAAACTTCTCTTTTTTAATACAAAAGATTAATTGACTTTAAAAATGTCTATTGTTTAAAGTTCTTGTTATTTCAATTCATACCTGCTTGGAATTTAAACACTCAGTTTAAATCCACATTTGAAGTGTTTACTACTAATCTGTATGCTATTCTCTTTTATCTCTGCTATCTTGTAAGCACCTAGATTAGATTTTACACCTGAGGTGTTCTCCTGTTGATAGAGGCATGTCTACCATTATAAAATGAAAAATACTTTTAGACATGCTATTATCTATCATATAGTTGTTTATAACCCTCATTTGTAAGTACTGATGACCAGATACAATTAGGAGGAGATTGTTGATTCTCATTTGTGTTTAGATTTATATCTGCTCATACATTACATTAGTTTTATACTCTAGTGGCTAATTGGGCTGCGTATCAATTAGCGTGACAACTGTGTATAGAACTTTGCCAAAGAATAGTTTATTTTATAGGCTTCACAGGTTCAGCGGAAGACCTCAGTTGTGCTTCACCGGAAGACCTCAGTTGTGCATACATTAAGACATAATTAATCTGTCCTCACCGGAAGACCAGCAACAGCAACCAGCGGCAGACCTTGTCTGCACATGGTCAAGCATGACGTGTCCAGTCAAACAAGTCTTAGTGGATCAATTAAATTTATCCCTATCAGTTTGAATTTAAATTGAGACATTCTCTGGCTTCTCAGACACGCCTAAAAACAGCTTTCCGAAAAGCAGGAAGACTTTCGTAGTCTGAATAGTGACAGAGCAGGTGAACAGACTGTCACCTACAGTCTATACCAACTCTTGCAGATCTGACATCCGGATTGCTCTTAATCTCTGCAAATTTCTCTGCACTCATTCCCTGCTCCATATCAGTGAAGACGAAAAACATCAAGACAGCTCCATGTATTTAATACATTCAACCTAATAGAGTTGTTACACTTCGTCTTCCCCAACGGATCTCCAGAATGCTCCAGCTATAAATACCTCCATTAAAGACTAAAGAAACACACTTGACGAAATGATCTGAAAATCTTCAACAACTCAAAGTCTTTATACTCAGTGCATTCAAGAGATCTTAAACTGATCAAGAAGTCCTCGACAACAACAAGAAGACCTGCATCAACATTTATCTTTTAACTTCTTGTTGTTATCCTTCATAACTATTCTTCCGCACTAATTAAATATATTGTTTACCCAGATATTTAATCCCTAAACCCCCAAACACAAGTCAATATTTTTGTACACGATCCATTGGGTATATTCCTTGTAATAGAACTAGTGGGAAACATAGTGCACTTTTAAATCCAAGGTTGACTGCCTTGGTGGTGGACGTAGCACTCTTTATAGTGTGAACCATCTCAAATACTTGTGCTCTTCCTTTACTGCTTGTTTTCTCTTAAACTGTTTATTATCTCCTTTATCTATATCCTTAACTGCAGACTTGAGTAGTCAGTCAAGTCTACCAGTAGTTTTTAATCGGCAGACTTGAACCTGTTTCCTTGCAAGACTTCCGCTACTTCAATCTTCCAAATAGATTGCAAGTGCTTGTCAAAGGAACACACTTTAAAAAAATTTAAGTGTATAATAAGCTATTCAACACCCCCTTCTAGCTTATTATTATGCCCTTTCGGACTAACACAGGGACACTTCTGGTGCTTCTCATTCTGATGAGACGGAGCCTTTTCTGTGCCTTGCAGAAGAAGTATATGGGCCCGGCTGGGCGGACGCCGCAGACATTGATGTACCACTTTGGTGCTTAGGCTGCAAAAGAGGGATAGTTTGGGGGGAACAAGGGGGCTAGAGGTAATAAATAGATATGTACAGGCAATTAATGTATAATCTAAATTTCTTCAGCAATTATTCCTAAGTTGCACCTTAGGACCTAAAAATTTTATATTTTAGTGTTTTATTGCGAGCTTCCTGCCGTGGTCTTTCTTTTCTTTCTTTTGTCAGTCGAGCCCCCTTGCATGCTGAAGACTGGAGGTAGGATGCCGAGGTTTCAAAGAGTTCTTTCCCTCCCCTTTTCCTCCTAATATATATATATATATATATATATATATATATATATATATATATATATATATATATATTTATTTATTTATTTATTTATTTATTTGGCTCTAACTTTTGTCTAGGCTGCCCTTTCGGGTTTTCAACCTAGCGAGCCCTTATTTCTCCTTTATATATATATATATATATATATATATATATATATATATATATATATATATTTTTTTTTTTCTCTAATTTTTTCCTAGGCCGCCCTTTCGGGTATTCAGCCTAGCGAACCCTTATTTCTCCTTTTTTTCATTTTTTTTATTTTGCTCTAATTTTTGCCTAGGCCGCCCTTTCGAGTTTTCAGCTAAGCGTGCCCTTATTTCTCCTTTTTATTTCATTTTCTTTTTTAATGCTCTAACTTTTGCCTAGGCCTCCCTTTCGGTTTTCAGCCTAGCGAGCCTTTATTTCTCCTTTTTATTTTTTTTTTCGCTCTAACTTTTGCCTAGGCCGCCCTTTCGGGTTTTCAACCTAGCGAGCTGGAGAGGGAAGCACTTGCCAGATAGGGTGGCTCAAGCATAATAACTTTTAAGCTCGTTGAGATTGGAGGGCTGAATAAGGTATTCTTTTTCCTGCTTTGTGATGGGTATGGCACCTTCTGACCGGATCTCTTTGACAATATACGATGCATCGTGGAAGAGAGTGGTGGCAGCCTTTCGATAGGTAGCCCCGGCATTTTTCAGCCCAAACGACATGACAGTGTAGCCATAAGTTCCCCAAGGAGTAGTGAATAAGGTCTTCTCCTGGTCCTCTGCTACCATTTTGATTTGATTATAGCCCAGCATGCCGTTGACGAAGGAACGATTTCATGAGCAGCAATGGCGTCTACCACAATATCAATATTGGGTAGAAGTAAGTCATCTTTGGGCGACGCCTTGTTGAGGTCGCGGAAGTCTACGCAGATCTGGACCTTCCTGTTGGGCTTGGGAACTGTCAGTATATTGGACAGCCAGGTCGGGTATTTTACTACCCGAATGAAATTGACGTGCAGTTGCTTCATGATTTTTTTTCTTTAACTTGTAGTGACCATTCCTGCTTGATCCGGCGGAACTTTTGTTTGATTGGCCGAGCATCCGGATATATGGGGATCCGGTGTTCGACTATGGCTGGATCTATCCCGACGTATCTTCATAGGACCGGTGCGAATATGTCCACGAACTCTTTGAGGAGATCAGTGAGTGCTACCTTTTCAGAGCCTTACAAGTAGTTGCCGATTTTGATTCCTTTAATTTCATTGTCCAGCCTCAGGTTGATAATGGACAAGTCTTCAGTTGCTGCTGATGAATGATGTTGTTTCTGGTGCTCAACTGACTTTACAAGCTCAAGCAAATAACTTTTATCTTTTGGGTCCTTTTCATTAAATGACTCATCGTTATTATTATTTAATGCGTCTTTTAATGTAGGTGCAACTAAGGGCTCGTTTGGTGCAGCGTTTTGAAAACGCAGCTTTTTCAAAACGCATCGTTTTTAAAACGCAACGTTTTTAAAACAGAGTTTTATATTTGTAAACACGTTTGGAAAATTATTTCAAAACGCTATTTTTCATAAATTGATTAATTGAAAACATAGCATATTTTTAAAACGCTACAAATTGGAGCGTTTTAAAACGCAGCGTTTTGACCAAAATGCTCCACCAAACAAGTACTAAGAAATAAACAAAGACATTTAGATTATTATTAAAAGCAAACTGTACAGGGTTTATTACATTATTGAGGACCTGGGGTTTGAGATCCTCAACTTTAGGGAGCGGATCGGTAGATGACCAATCCGTAAAGCTAGGAAAGGAATAGGGATAATATATCTGGAGCGGTTCACCAGATCTGCGGGCGTCCAAAAGCGGGCCGGTCATAGTATACTTGTTCTGCAGAGGCTTATTAGAAATAAACTCAAACTCGGTAGGGACCTCTTTTATAATAAGTGCCTTCATCCATCATACCCAGGAAGCTGTCCCCCAAATTTTAATTAGAAACTTCTTGGTTTAGAATTTTAAGCATCATGGTTTTCAAATTTTCGATGTCAGCCTCCATTTTGGCGGGCGGGAGAGTCGAGTTTTGGTAGATGCTGGCAGGATTAGGGAAGGCTGGGTTAATTTCTGACTGCGGTACCTGGTAAGGATTTTTGGCAGGATAAGGATTTTGGGCTGGATATGGATATTGGGCTGAATATGGATATTGGGCAGGATATGGATTTTGGATAGGATAAGGATTTTGGGCATGATAGGGATATTGGGATGGATAAGGTTTCTGGGCTTGATAGGGATATTGGATTGGATAAGGATTTTGGATAGGGTAGGGATATTGGACTGGATAAGGATTTTGGGTAGGATAAGGAGGGTATGATGAAAAAGGGTTAAAATTTTGGTAATAATAAGTATTTGGTCGGTTGGTGTTTGGCTAGGAAATTGGATTTGGAGGAACATGGAAGGTTGGTGCTTCTTGGGGGACTGCAGGGGAAGGGATTACCTCACTATCAGATTTTAAATTTTGCACCAGATTAGCCATTTGACTCATTATACGATCAGTCAGTGCATCCAAAATTTGGTCTAGCCACTACTGCATTCTCGGAGTCAGAGCGTACCCTGGAGCCCCTGCATCTGTACCCATAGCGGACTGCTCACTTTTTTGCCATCTTGCTTGGTTACGTACTCTGCATGCGGATTACGCCCTTGTTTGATCGATCTTGATACCATCATTGCGATTTTTGCACTTATTTCACGTATCAACCGGCCAGTACTATCTCTGCCGTTCCAAATTTGGGCCAGGTTATTGAGGAAAATGGGTTATGGAGGAGGTATCAGAAGGTTGGTTGAAGGCTTTCTGGGTTTGGAGTACAGCGTGCCTTTATTAGTATATTTCATTATTATTTATTTTTGTTCCCTACAATTGACCGGATAAGCACATGCTTTATTTTGACAGTCTCAGGACTTTCCGAGAATAGTGGATACTTTCTCCAGAGTATAGGGCCAACGTATTCCACCTGTCTTTCGACTCCCCAAAACTGGACTGGTCCCAGGCGAAGGGCCTATATTCTTTCCAGGATCCACCATTCGAAATAGTCTAAGTCGAGCATCAGAGAATAATAAATCAGCCCCTGTTCATTATTTATTTTTATTATTTTTGTTGCGCAATTATTTTTTTTAATTTTTTTTTTCTAACTTGCGCATTTTTTTATTTTATTTTTTTGACTACATATATATATATATCCTTTTCTTTTCTTTTTGAGTTTCTTTTTTTTAACAGGGGCTGACCCACAATTCAGAGATGCAAAAACCAGTCGGTCTATAAAATGTCCTGAGAATCTACATGCATTCTAGCGTTGGCTTATCCAGGGGGTAGGCTGGCCATGGTGTAGAGTAACAGTTCGGAATATACCTATATGCGTGTGCGTGTGTGCGGTATCTAGCAGTAAAATCTTTATTCATTTATAGATATATAAACAGAAAAATATAACAGATATGGTATGTCTTGTTGTTACGTGTGGATTTTCTCGCCTTTTTAGTTTGAGCGCAAGCAAGCAAGCACACCATATTTAAGAAATAGAAAGAAAAGTGGGGAAACTATCTATCCCTATTAATTACAAATTTGGTCCTATGTCCCCAAAATAAAATGACAGAATGAATGCAGATATGTACAAATTATGCAGAATAATAAAAAGGGGTAATAAACAGAAAGAAATAATAATATAGAGCCGAAAATAAAGCAATATTAAAATAAAGCACCGGCCCTTTTATTGTGCTTTCCGGAATTTTATTTGTAACGTAGATAATATATATGTATTTTTTTTAGATTTTTTTTTTTTCGAATTTTTTTCATTTTTTCATTTTTTTTTCTTTTTTTTAAAAGAATATTTTTAAATACACTTGTAACAGTTATCGAAACGAAACTGCTGCAAGATAGAGGATCATATCCACAAATATAGACACGGATGTATAGGAACGCAATATTCAAATGCATAAATTAATATAACAAGCATACTTTAGCCAGAAACAAATAAAAACAAAAAATAGTTTTTGTTTTATGAGTCTAGCCCTCCATTTTATTTAAAATAAAACAACTCCCCAACAGAGTCGCCATTGTGGGCTCCCGGGACCGTGCGCCCGCGCCCTTGGATAGGGGTGCGCGTACGTGCGGATGTGGGACATCCACTGCTCTCGTTCCATCCTCATTTTTTTAGGGGAAGACAAAATCAAAAGTGCGAGAGGAGTGCTGTCTAAGATAGCGCGTTGGAATGCACATCGGTTGCCTTTAGTGGATTTTTGATCCAATATGGGAACTTTGGGTTTCCCGCATCAAGTTATCCCTTTTTTAGGGGATATTAAGATATGAGAATGCATCACCCTTTTGTTCTCATTTTCCCTTTTTTAGGGGAAAACGGAAAAGTGCAAAACAGGATGTTGCGACGCCCCCACTATGGATTTTTATTGAAAATAGTCTTATGGCCCATTTCAGATCGCTATGGGAGCTTTGGGTTTCCCGCATCAAGTTATCCCTTTTTTAGGGGATACCAGGATATGGGAATACACCACCCTTTCATTCCCATTTTTCCTTTTTTAGGAGAAAACAGAAAAGTGCAAGAAAGGAGTGCTGCGAGGCCCCACTGGATCCAAAAAGTTTCAGAGTCGCCATCTTTATTTTAAGGCAAAAATAAAGCAAAACCAGAAAAAAGAAAACCAGAGAAAGAAAATGGGTTTAAAGGCTAAGTTACGAGTTGGGAAGGTGCTAGGCACCCAACTCGCCCTTTCGGTCTCAAAATAGTTTTTGGCTAAAGTATGTTTATTGTTATATTTATTTAACAGATAAATAAAGCATTAAAATACAGGAAAATAAAAACAAATACATCCGTGGCTACATTATATACGGACTTGCAGTCATATCCTTACAATAATTACAAATGTATTTAAAAATATTTGGCCATTATAATGGCTCTTTTAAATAGTATTTTCTAATCTAATCCAGGCAGCACAGCGGCTTATATTGACTACAATTGTTGAGGCTAACCATGCCTGGGAAGCAATGCGGGGAGTTGATACCAGGAACCTCGGGGCGAGATCAGAATCTCTTTGGAATCTTGCTCAGCCATATGATTGTGAGGAATGCAATTCAAAAGTGGGGCCACGATATGTTCACTACTCAGCAATTTGAACCTCACGAAGTGCGAGTCTACCTACAGACTCACCTCAATTATAGCACTATTGTGTTCAACAGTGAAGCAATGTGTTGAAAGTAAACAACTGACGACAATAGCGACAATTATTCGTCAACGTTCTTACGAGAGACAGTAAATCAACTCTTCCATTAAGGAAGATGAATTATTTTGGTGAAAAAGGACAAGCGGTACGACAGCCGTTCTTGACAAATATCTTGAATATGAGAACCATGACGGCGGCAAAAAGACTTCAAGCATCTCTCTTGAAAAGGTTGCTAAGCGGCGCTATAGTGGATTCTGATGACAGCGGCATAGGCTGCGTATGAAGGCGCTAGCAAGAGCTTCAAAAAGGCCTCGACAAATTCAACGACCAAGTGGCTCAAACCATTCACCAACAAACAAAGAATTTGGTGGGAGTAGTGATAAAGTCCAAACAATCGACCAAGGACAAAAGGCGGAAGAAGGCATCCCAGCCAAGTGGATCGGGCAAAACTGAAGCGGGCAGAAAAGCCAGGGACAAGTCTACCGCCGCTCTTCTACTACTTGCCGTGGCCGCTCATCTGCACCATCCTCAACTCGGCCAAGCTCCTGCCCGGCGTTCTCCTAAAACAAACGACAACCCTCACCTTCACCTTCACAAAACCAAAAGCGTGGCGACTACGTAAAGCCTTTCATACCCACCACTGAGATATTCAGGACTCTACAGATGGCGAAGCC
>JABEVN020001848.1:0-23435 GCA_013146195.2 Codonopsis lanceolata | reverse complement strand
TGAGAGTGTTAAGTGCCTAGATTGCTTCCAGGCCACTTTTGTACTTTGAGTGTTTGCCTTAGCATGTTTTTCAGCAAGACTTGTTAGAGTTCTATTTTCCTTCATAGACGACTTAGCGTTCACCTTGATCATAGTAAGCTTGGTTGGTTTGGAAACTTTCTCGCTTTGTTTTGGCCTTAGCGATTCCCCTCGTCTCCGTATTGCTTGTATTTAGGTAGGCGATGTGTTCATTGAGTTCCACGGCCTTGTATTCAAGTCATAACCATGTTTAAACAAGTCTTGATCATGTGTTATCCTAGTTTTGATTGGTGCTTGATTGAGCGTTTGATTCGTTAGCCATTAAGTAAGCTTGATTCGAGCCTTGTTTACCTTGTCCCGGGTGTTGTTCAGGAACATTCTGTACTGATCCACTGAATAGAATTTTATAAAAATTTAGTATGTTTTACCTACATATGTTAGGATACTCCTCTGTAAAATTTAATTTCCAGGTGTCTAAGTACCTCAATTTAGGTCTTGACACTGCTGTGCCAAAGGAGTCAGAGTTCGGAAAACAACTTCTGTACTTGAACTTGTAGTAACCATATCTTGAGCAATATAAGTCCAAATGGAGTACTTTAAAATTAAAATATAGTTTAATGAGTCTAGTTTCAGAAAAATCAAAATCACCTCATTTGGAGTTGTGGCGATTTATGGTCGATTTTACAAAATTGACTGTCCGGTAACTAGGAAAGAACTTGGCTGACATGGAGGCGCCACTTTGGTGAGGCGCCGCCTCAACAACAGAGGCCATCGCGAGGATTTTCCCCCTGCTCGGTATGTCAAGACCTTTGGCACTTTTAACCCTTCTAATTGACCACTAAGCCATCCTATTAGACCTAATTGAATAGAGATTAAGCTAACCTCCATCTTTCTCCTCTTGACATGTGGATTTCCACCAAAATCATGCAATATAAAAAGTATCTCATTGACTTAGCCATTAAAAATCATTCTCAGATTTTCTCTCCTCTCTCTTGCCATGGTTAGTGTGTGTAGAGAATAGGTGAGATTGAGTGTGTGTCTCTCCCTGAGTGAGCTACAGACTTGGATTTGCCGGCCCGAGACACCGTGAAGCTGCAAGCGAGAGATCGATTCTTTGTGCTCCAACCTTCCTTTTCCTTGGTGAAAGTAAGCTATCGATTCCCACTTAGGATGAATGCTAGAATTGCCATGATTTCCCTCTTCTTGTAACTCCCTGCTCCTACCATGCCCATGCCATGATTATTGATGAATTGGTCCTTGGAAATTTGAATAATTTATTCATCATATTAATTGAGTCTATGCCTAGAATTAAAAGTGTTATATGTCCCTTAGGAACAACTATTGTTTGTGGACTAATAGATTTTGACCACCTTTGGAGACTATGATTGCTAGGGTTCCATATGCCATGAATTGTCTATCCTATTGAATTGAGCCCTATGCCTAGAATTGAATATGTTCTATGCCTTCTTAAGAATAACAAATGTTCTTGGACTTCGACTCTTGACAACTCTTGGAAGCTATGAATTCTAGGGTTTCACGTGCTTATGGATTGTCCATCTTGTTGATTGAGACCTATGCCTAGAATTATTTATGTTCTATGCTTCCTTAGGAGCAACTAATGATCTTGGATCAATAGATTTTGATAACTCTTTGGGAATTATGATTCTAGGGTTTCTATGCCTTGTATTGATCATCCTATTGGATTGGGTCTAGGCCTAGTATAAATTGTGATCTATGTTCCTACAGAAAATAATGTTCTTGGACCCTTGCATTTTAATAACCTTGAAAGAATGATTCTAAGGCCTTGAATTGGTGCTCGATAATTCTTAATTACGATTTGTTAAATAGATTAATGACCTAGCCGTCCTATCGAGAACTTAGAAAAGTTTTTGGATGCATCTAGTATCTTAACTCCTTGGATGAATTGTTAGAGACGACTCGTGAGTCAAACTTAAGTGAGCCATTGAACAATACCGGCTCAATGATCAATCCTACGACGTCTAAACACGTTCCTCTAAGAATGATGATTCTGACTGTTGAACTTGATTGATTACGGCTTGATTCTTACGATGTCATATAATAGAATGTCTATTTGACATATTGAGTTCGCCCTTGTCGAACTCATTCACCTTGATTATTGATGAAAATTCTTAACTACGGTTGTTTAATAGATTAATGACCTAGCCGATCATATACGAGAACTTAGAAAAGGTTCATGATGCAAGCGTCTTATCTATCTTGGATGAATTATTATAGATGACTCAACAGTCGGCTTAGCGAGCCATTGAACAATACCGGCTCACCGACCCATCCCTCGACGTTAAAGCACGTTTCTAAGAATAATAATAATTCTAGACTCTTGAACTTGAAGCGATTACCTAACTTGATCTTGAATGTCATATTATAGCATGACTAATTGACATGGGAGTTTACTCTTGTCGAACTCAATCCTACTTGGTTATTGATGAGAATAATTTACTTGTCTTGAGCAGATCGCTGCGTTCTATGAGAATTTTGTTAAGTAAACATTACTTGCATAGTCGGTGGCATACTGTCTTTGTTCACACACGCCTCCACTTGTAGCCCACAGTGGGGAAATGCTCCCTTGGCATGTAATCATTAAGAGCACCATTGGACTATCCAGGGCATCTCCTCGGAAGATCGATGTACTTACACACATTCGATACATTCGGAATATGGCTTGTATGAGGAACTACGTAGCGGCCGGCTCGATATATCCCGATCATGTGATTTAATTACAAGTACCTATGGAAACAATGTGCATCTTGGATACATGACCTATATGATATCTTGCCTGAATATGATATCTTGCCACGAATATGATATCTTGCTTTGAATATGATATCTTGCCTTGAATGATGCATATTGCCTTGACATGCATGATTGATAGCTTACAAGTCTTTATGACTTACCCTTTCCCCTTCTTGCTTTAGATCCTAGCAAGGCAGTCACCTTTCATTGACTCACAGTGTTCGTGCTTTGTGCCTTGCCCTTTTGAGTGCAGCCGATGTTATGGCTGAAGAGGTGGTTTAGATGCCTCTTTCTCTTGTTTTTATATTTTTTGTAAGGGCAGCCGGGTTAAAGCAAGTCAACTAGACTATGCTTGGGTAATTGTGTAGAACTTGCTTGTAAATCTTAAGCTAGTAGTTTAATACTTGTAGTACTTGTAACCCACTTTGTGCGGCATTGTGTAAGCCAGAGCTTTTGTTAACTTGTTAGTATTCCTCACGTATTAGTCTTGGCAGGCATGCTATTAGCTCCGCAATAATTCTTGTCTTTAGGCTGATGGCTTGGGTTCAGTGTCGCAGAAGACTTGGTTATTTTGTTTAAGCTTGTTTGAGGTTTAAAGGTTTAAAATATCCGAATTTGTTTGATGTAGGCGTGCTCGACTCCATTTGTTGCGTCATGTGTCGTTTTTATAAATTAAGTTCTTGCTTGTTTGAGCCTACTTGTTTCCTCCTTGATTTGGGAGGTCAAGAAATAGGTCCCGTCTCGGGCAGGGTCTTGTGAAAGTTATGAAATCAAAGATGATGAAGTAGAGATTAGATGCAATCTCTCTTTGAAAGAAATTGAGATAGATAATTTTGAGGAAGAAAATAAAAGAAGAAAAGCAAGAGAAGAGAGAATAATGAGGCTAAAATAAAAAAGAAACTATTATTAAAATAGGAAATTCTGAATTTATGCCATCCATTAATTCTCCCAAAGTCGAAGAATTAAAGCCATTACCATCCCACTTAAAATATGCATTTTAGGGAAGGTAACACTTTACTGTTATTATAGCGGCCGACTTAACGGAAAAACAAGAAGCTAGTTTGTTAAAAGTTTTATGGACACATAGAAGCTTTAGGATGGTCTTTAGTGACTTAAAAGGAATTAGTCCCTCATGTGCATGCATAAAATACATCTAGAAGAAGGTAGTAAACCTTCAAGAGAAAGGCAAAGACTTAACCCACACATGGAAGAAGTTGTTAGGAAAGAAGTTCTTAAGCTCTTAGATGCGGGTATAATTTACCTATATCGGATAGTAAATGGGTTAGTCCTGTCCAAGTAGTTCCTAAAAAGTCGAGAATTACGGTTGTTAAAAATGAGAAAGATGAATTAGTCCCTACAAGGACTATAGCGGTTATAGAATGTGTATCGATTTGCGGAAATTAAATGCGGCAACTAGGAAAGACCACTTTCCTTTGCCATTTATTGACCAAATTCTTGAAAGACTAGCGGTCATGAATATTATTGCTTTCTTGATGGTTTTTTACGGATATAATCGGATCCACTGTTGCACAGAAGACCAAGAGAAAACAACTTTTACATGTCCCTTTGGTACTTTTGCTTTTAGGAGAATGCCTTTTGGGTTGTGTAATGCACCGGCTACTTTTCAAAGATGCATGATTTCTATATTCTCGATTTAGTTGAAAGATGCGTAGAAGTTTTCATGGACGATTTTTCGGTTTTGGAAATTCTTTTGATCCTTGTTTAGAAAACCTTACATCCGTCCTAAAAAGATCTTGCGAAACTAATTTAACTTTAAGTTGGGAGAAAAGTCACTTCATGGTAAAACATGGAATTGTCTTAGGGCATGTTGTTTCAAATAAAGGCATTGAAGTTGACAAAGCTAAAATCGAAGTTATTTCACAACTACCCCTCCCAGTTAAAGGAGTTCGAAGTTTTCTTGGCCATCTTTGGTTTTTACGAGAAGATTTATAAAAGATTTTTCCAAAATCTGTAAACCTCTATGTAATTTGCTAGCAAAAGATACATAATTTATTTTTGATAAAGAATGTTTAGAAGCTTTTAATTTATTAAAAGAAAAGTTAACTCTTGCCCCAATTTTATCCACGATTGGTCACTTCCTTTTGAAATCATGTGTGATGCATCAGTTTTGCGATTGGAGCCGTGTTAGGACAAAGGGTAGATAGAAAGCCTCATGTGATCCATTATGCTAGTAGAACTCTAAATGATGCTCAATTGAATTATACCACTTGAAAAGGAATTTTTAGCGATAGTATATGCTTTAGAAAAATTTAGATCATATACTGCTAGGATCAAAGGTGATAATTTTTCGATCATTACGCATTGAAATATCTGTTAAGTAAGAAGGATGCTAAACCAAGATTAATTAGATGGATGTTATTGTTACAAGAATTTGACATTACTATCAAGGATAAAAAGGGCGAGAATGTTGTAGCCGACCATTTGTCTAGGTTAGAATTTTCACCCTTGCTTGAGCGTCAATTTCTTGATGATCTATCCCCATAAATGATAATTTTCTGATGAACAACTCTTAGCCATTAAAGATTCGACCCTTGGTATCTTGATTTTGTCAACTATTATGTGTCGATATCATTAATCCGGATTTTGATCATTACGAAAAGAAGAAGTTTTTGGCGGAAACTAAAAATTATTTTTGGGAAGCTCCTCATTTATACAAAATTTGTTATGATTCTTTAATAAGAAGATGTATTCCAGAAAAAGACCAACAAGGTATCATGGAATTCTGCCATGGATATTCTTGTGGAGGTCATTTCAGTGGTAACAAAACTGCTCGGAAAATTTTGCAATCAGTGCGTATTGGCCTCTTGTTTTTAGAGATTGTGAAGCTGTTTTAGAACATGTGACAAATGTCAAAGAGCAGTGGTATAGGAAAGAGAAGCGAGATGCCCTTACATGTTAATTTAGTAGTTGAAATTTTTTATGTCTGGGGTATTGATTTTATGGGTCCCTTCCCTGTGTCAAATAATTGTGAGTATATTCTAGTAGCAGTTGATTATGTTTCTAAATGGATAGAAGCAGTAGCAACCAAGACTAATGATGGAAAAACAGTAGTCAAGTTTGTAGAGGATTTATTTGCTAGATATGGAGTCCCTAAGGCCATAATAAGTGACCAAGGAACTCATTTTACCAACAAGTTGTTAAATAATGTTCTTAGAAAGCATGGTGTAACTCACAAGTTAGCTACACCTTATCATCCACAAACATCCGGACAAGTAGAAGTTAGCAATAGGCAAATAAAAGCAGTGTTAGAAAAGACTGTTAGGCCTAATCGTAAAGATTGGGAATCTAAACTCAAGGATGCTTTATGGGCATACCGAACTGCTTTTAAGACACCCATAGGAATGAGTCCATATAGAATGGTATATGGCAAAGCTTGCCATTTACCAGTTGAGATTGAGCATAAAGCCTATTGGGCATTAAAAATTGAATTTAGATTTAACATTGGCGAGAAGAAAGATTGTTTCAGTTAAATGAGTTAGAAGAGCATAGGCTAAATTCGTATGAGAATGCGAAGACGTATAAAGAAAAGACCAAAAAGTATCATGACATGGGGTTAGCCAACAAAATGCTTCATCCAGGTATGAAAGTATTACTTTTTAACTCTAGGTTAAGGTTATTCCCAGGAAAGTTAAAATCTAAATGGTCTGGTCCTTTTAGAATCGTACGAATTTATCCTCATGTTGATATTCAAAACCTAAAAATAATGAAGTGTTTAAAGTGAATGGACACCGACTCAAGCCATATTTTGAGCCGATGTCGGTTGAGCGAACAATTGAGTTAATCCGTTTGGTGACAATGAACCACCAGAGATTAGGCTTGCGGTTTGGTCGAGCCAAAGACGTTAAACAAAGGCGCTAAGTGGGAGGCAACCCACTATGTTGAATGTTATTTAGTTAGTTTAAATATGCTTTTCTTCGTTAAAATTAATTTTTGGACATTTAATTTTTAATTAAATATGCCAAAATTCAAGTTTGGGGGAGAAAAACATCTTAGTGTTGTATTTATATGTTACTAATAATTTTTTTTAGTTTAGAGTTTTTGTTTAGTTTTTACATACAGGAAAGATTCAAGACATAACGGAAGTTAACGGAAGGGGTTAAACTGCAAACTGCTGAAAAGTTAGAAAAGAAAACAAGAAGGAAGAGTTCTGTCCACCTTGCGGACGCAAGGTGTGAAGGACTGCGGTCCTGCGACCAAGGTCCCGATATCGGACTTCGTGCAGCTTGTTATGTCGGACATGGGGAATGAATGAGAAAGCAGAATCGCTTTGTTGCCCACCTTGCGGACAAGTGTGGCGTACTGCGACCGCAAGGTCCACGTATTTAAAGGCGCCGGGTTTTCTTCAGAATTCACACGAAATCTTCTCTCTCCCTCTAGCAACAGCGGCCGGATCCTTCAAATTCCGGCGAGATCGTCTCCAATTCCGGCACATACTCTCAAGATTCTCTCCTCCCTCTTCAAAACTCTTCATCTCCCTCATCCATACCTCCACCATTGCACTCCACTAAGTTGAAGACTTTGAAGAAGAAAGAGAAACCTCCATTGATGCCGACGAAGATCAAGCTCCTCTCTGGCTGCATTCACTCATTCTAGGCTGCAAAACAAGTAACACTAACACCCTTTTAATTTCATACGTAAAATATTTGCATGCTAGGGTGCTAGATAGTTTTTAACGTAGATAAATTTTTGCATGCTTAGAATAAATTTTTAATTTTAAAATTTTAAAACACATTTTAATTATTTAAACTTTTTAGTTTTTAAAATTTTATTTCAAACAAAAATGTTAAAGTAGCGTAGAAATACCGGCGCTTCATCCTCAGGCCCATTTCGGGAGGAAGAGCATAATTTTGACATAACTCGATTAGGTGTCCTACGAGGCATCGAGAAAGGTACAGTACACGGCTAAGCTCTCCAAGTCCTTGGTGCCCAGAAAGGGGATTCAAGGCTGAAGACTTTGGCCTCCGTCCCAATCTGATAGCTCGTAGGTGGGGGCTTTTGTTAGATTCTCCGCCAAAGGATGCCGTAGTCCCTATTGTCCGAGAATTCTATGCTAATGGCGACATTAGCATAGATGGAGGTGTATTAGACACTGTTAGTGTTAGGGGCATCGTAGTTAATTTTTCGTCCCAAAGCATTAAAACTTATTTCGGCACCTCCAACTTTGCGGCTGGTGCCGATGACTATACACACCTCAACCCCCGTATCCTGTCGAGGTGGTCAATCGCCATCGCTCTCCCTGGTGTGGAGTGGTCCTATAACCGTAACCCACCATTTGGACCACGCATCATGAGAGAGTCCTTCCTCCAAGACACGGCCAAGCCCGTGTATAAATTTGTTTGCGGACGTCTCATGCCCTCAAGTCACCAAAACACGGTGAATTGGGAGAGGGTTGTCTTGACCTACACCATTATGACTGGTGGGTCTATTGATGTCGGCCGTTTGATCAACGGCCAAATCAAGACCGTTATTAGAGGTAGGACAAATGCGGGGTTCGCGTTCCCGCATTTGATTACTGATTTGTGTAGGGGGAAAGTGTGATAATGCCCAAACACGCGGAGAGGTGAAGAAGGTCCGGCCATTACGAGGGCCATTTTGTTTGAACATCACCGGCCAAGAAATGAGAGTGAGGGTTCCTCAAGAGGAGGAACCCGAAGAGGAGGAAGAGGACCCACTCGTGGAGATCTCCAACAGATTGGAGGAAGCTGTCCTCCTAAATGATATGATGAGTCAGCAGTTGGCACAAATGCGTGCCGACCAGACTGATTTTTTCGGTTGGGCCAACACTGTGGGACATAATCTGTCCAATCTGTATGGATTCCCTCCTGGCACGATCCCCGAGTTTCGTCCTCGTTCGTTATTTCCGCCCGACTCACCATGAGTCGAGGCCCAAGTTCCGTTCTCTTTCGTTAGGTGGACCCGCTATCTCCTTTTGATATTTGTCCTACCCCATCAATCCTCTCATATGTTCCTCTATTTTGAGGACAAAATAGAAATTAAGTTTGGGGGATTTAAAACCTTTTAGTCTTAGCAGGTCCTAGCCTAATGAGGAATGGAGTTGGGCTATGTTTTTAGGGTGAAAGAAAATTTCTTTTCTTGATGACCATTTAACTCTTCACCCTATTTTTCTTGTTTTATTTTTTTCTTATTTTCGGAGTTGTTGGCATGACCAGAATACTATAATAGGAAGGACCTTTAGGGTCCTAACAATTGTGTCATCGTCATCATCTCCCAATTTCTTAAAAATATATATTTATAAAAAAATTTAATTCAAAATATTCATCCTCGAGTTTAGGTGTGGTAATGCTAGTCGTAGTCAATGAGGAGATTAGTGCAATGAACCGCATAGTTAGTCTGTAGATCCCTCTGGAATTTACTTAATTTTGCGAAACTTTTACTTTTCTCCAAATTATTCATGCACTCACACCAGTCATAATTTTGGATTGATTAGAATAGTTTTATAGAGTTTATAACACCTATTTCACTTCAACAAGATATGCACAAGAATATGATGCATAGCCATTCGAACATAATTGTTGCATTAAATTGTAACTTAGGGTCAATTGCATGATAGTTAGATCCCTTGGATTTTTCTCATTTATATATCTCAAGCACACTTTCGAACCGTGTCTGCATGTTAGTCTCAATTGTCCCTACCATCTGTCTTAGCAAATGCTTATGTGAAATCCAGTGATGCTAAACACTCAACCCCAATTCTCATAGTTGATATGATATTTTGTGTTGTCTTACTTGCTTTAAATACTATGTGAGCATTTGGCATTAAGAAATGACTTAGGTCATCTTTGGATCGTTAGAGCCTAAATATTCCCTGACCTATACTAAATATATCCCTAGTGTCCCCGTTGAACCTAATGAAAAAGAATGGAGTGTGTTAAGCACACTATTGAAACCCCCATTCGCCATCGTTTCTATTACCCACATTAACTTAACCCTAAAAGCTTATACACTTTTAGCCTACCCTTTGAGAGAGTAGGATGTGGGTGGGAAATTGATTCTAGGAGGACCACTTCTTTTCAGTTAGGCTATTTTTCCGGAAGGCTTCTTCTTTCCGTCGTCGAAAAAAAAAAATTATGTATCGACGAAAAATGAAACGGAAGAAGAAGAGTGTAAACAAAGATTCAAATGGAAGCATAGCTTTCAAGAGAAAAATATGTTAGAAAAATTCTGCTGATTAGAATGATGTGATATTTTTAGAAGAATATACTGCCCAAAACAAGTTTAGGGGGGGGGGAAGAAGAAAACTGAAAAGTAACGGAAAGCACCCCTCCACTTGTGGTCTTTGCAGGTCCTAGCCTAAATAGGAAAAACTTCCTTTTGTTTGGAAGTATGAGGGATAAAAAGGTAGTCTTACTCTCTCACTTTGAATTCTAATTCCTTTCCTTCATATCCCCCAACACCTTGGCCTTACATTACAAGCTAATAAAGACCTAATGATCTTCTTGCCAATGCTTATGTTGTTTTAACTGTCAAGTGAGTAACATGAAATTGATCATACACTTCATAATCACTGATATTCACCCTAAAGCTCACTGTGTTAGCATAATCTTAGCTATTACAAGTCATTGGGATAGGAGAGCATTGTATGACATACATAGAAGTGCATGGGATGGATGTATAAGTCTTTTAAATCCTTGGGACCTTTAAATGCATGTCAGGGTTTGGATGGTAGATCTCATATTTCTTAATGCATAATTTTCTATTAAACTTTGATTTTCATATGAATGTGGTGTTTAGCTTAATAAAACTGTTTTAGTTAAGATATTCTTTAAGATTGGTGATCACACACACACGGAGAAATTAGAAGTAGTAGCAGCCTTAAGAAAAGACTAGTTGGTTTTATATGACTAAGCCTGCATATATGTGGTGAGCACCAAACTGAGATTACATGCATGCCATACACTTATAACTTGAGATGAAGCCAAAAAGATTTTATGTTTTATTTTTAGTGTAATTTTTATTATTGCTTTTGTATTTATCTGTTTTTGTATTTATCTGCATAGTCGAGTCACTCGAAAGAGTCTCCTTGAGTTTGTGGGTTTATAGAGGAGTGTAAATAGTGTCACCCTCACAAAAAGATTTTTATTGTTATTTATATGCTTTTATATTTATAAGTTTATTGTTTACTCGTGGACGAGCAAAGTTCAAGTTTGGGAGTATTTGATCGATGTATTTTATACGTCGATTTTATATGCTTCTATGACTTAAATTATGCTATTTCACGAGGCTTTTGGTTACTAATATATGTTTTCGGTGAGTTTTATAAGTTTCAGGATTATTTGTGAAAATACGCGAAACTCCAGGGTTTTAAGTGCAAATTTCAAGAAGGGCCGAAAAGGAAAAATGAAGAAAAGATAAAAGTTGTCATCACTGGACACCTTGCGGACGTAAGGTGCCTCAGACCTTGCGACCGCAAGGTAGGCAGTACGGGTCCTCGAGCCAACAACCAAGAAATCAAAAGGCCACCCACACTGGAGACCTTGCGGACGCAAGGTACCCAGCACCTTGCGACCGCAAGGTGGTCAGAATGCATCAAAGTCGGATTTTCACACAGTCATTTGATCCAATTACAACTCCCGAGTATATATAGAAGCCAGATGCCGAGCCAAAGCATAGAGAGGACGGCTGGAAGCTCTCTTTAGATAGATTTTAGGTAGTTTTAGATTGTATAACATAGTTAGATTTTGTAATTTCAAGTATTGAAGATCAAATCATGTATCCGATCATCTCCATGTGCTGTTCATTGTCTATGATGAACTAAATCATCCATAATCTAGGAGGTGGGAGGTAACTTGTATCAAATTTATGTTTTGATTCTTCAATATGTTTATTCAATGCTTGTTGATTGTGTTGTCTATCAATCCCTATATTATTTTGCTTTGAACAAATGAATGTAATCGCAAATAATAAAGGCTTAGAGGTGCGGATAACTGCATGACCAAGTGCATATGTCGTACACTGGCTCACCAACACAATAAATTGGACCTATCGATGCACGAGAGTGATAAGTTAGGACCATGTTCTTACATGATCTAGGTGACAGCTAGATTAACAGTTCCTGTGCTTAGGATATAGAATGGATGAATTTTGCGGGGATGGAGGCTGAACCAATTGTTCAACAGACTATATCTATTTTTGGTGAACGAACCCAAGACATTGAATGACATTATTATGAATTGAACATAAAGGAGATACAAGTGAAACCTAGAATCCTAGATTGCCACCCACCATAAGATCTTCATATCTGTTATTACTGTCTAATTAGTTAAACATCTATAACTAGTAGTTTAGAGTAGAATTAAACATAAAACCCCCTTAGGTTAATAATTTGCTATCAATAATTGCACTGTTCGTGATCACTTGTCTCTGTGGGTTCGACCCTTGCTTCCAATACTATTCTATAATAGTCTTGTTCACTTGCAAGGAAAAAGATTAAATAAAACATCGATCAAACCACATAAGAACTCGATTGAGTCTTATAATCACTCATATCAAACATGCCCTTCAATCCATCCCAAAGTCACGTAAGCTAATATATTAGTCTAACGCACTACAAACGTCGTAGGAATTGAATGTGGAGTCGGTATTGTTCAATAACTCCCTAATCTCAACTCCGGTGAGTTTTACTAAAATTCAACCAAATAGAGCATTGATACTATATACATCACATTGCCCTTTCCTAAGTTCTCCTTTCATTTAGAACTCGATAATTAGGCCGTTCATGATCTTAAACTAGCCTTAAACACAATCCCGAGTTTCAAACCCTAGAATCGGAGATTTTGTTAAACCTTGAATTGAAACATAATCTTTCACAAGAGTTGTTCCTAAGCTCATTATAAACAACATTCATGCTTTGCATAAAGTCAAAATCACAACTTCAATAAGAATTCATAAAATCCTACTCATATTTCTTAGGTTGAATTGGAGGATTTGTCTTCACAAAAGATGTTCATAATCATCAATAGAACAACTATAATGAATGGGTCATGTCATTTTATTGAACATGAAAATCTCAAGGAATTTTCAACGTACCTTAGTCCTAAGATTAATGGATGAATGGATGATCAAAGCAAAGATTGTTGTAGAGAAGATCAAGGCCTTCGATTTGGCGGTCTCGGATCGCCGATCGGACCACCGGAACTCCGGGAAATGGTCCTTCAAGTTAGGGTGACCTCCATGGACGAAAATGGAGTCTAAGATCTGAATCTCTGAAGCTTTGTTGATCAATAATGGCTGAATAGGCTGAAAGTTCCTTTTATACCTTCCAACAATACCCCAATCCATGTGAAGGGGGTTAAAAGCCTTTCTATTGGCTAAGGGAGGATGGCCTTTGATAAGGGTTGATCCAAGGGCTTAGAAGGGTTTGACTAAAGTCAAAAATGGTGTTCTAGGCTGAAATGGTCGGACTTTGGACAAGGGGCAAGGGGCAAGGGGGTCTTCAACCAAAACAAGTCAAAAACCCAAAATCTGGAAAACAGACAGTCAATCTTGTAAAATCTACCATAAATATATCGCACCTCCAAATGAGGTGATTATTGAATTTTATGAAACTAGACTCTTTAAACTATAGTTTATCTTTTTAAATTACTCAATTTGGACTTATATTCATCAAAATATGGCTACTACAAGTTCAAGTACAGAAGCTGATTTCCTGAAAACATAATTCTGGCACAGCCGTAAGTCAAGACATAAACAAGGTACTTATACACCTTGGAAAAATACCATATTTTACAGGGAGTATCCTAACATATGTAGGTAAAACATAATAAATTTTTAGAAAATTCTCTTTAGTAGATTGGTACCAAAATTTTCCCGAAGTTCACCCAAAAACAGGACTGAATCTGTGAAGTGATATGTTGGTCATCTTATTTCCAAATGCAACAAATCTATGAACATTGATTGTGCAAGCATGACAAATACTAGTACACTTGGTCTAGAACTTAAATGAACTTCTCGTAAGTTGAAAGCACAAACAATACAAGCAACGAAGGCAAACACGAGAAACCCTAAGACTCAAACGAAGCAACAAAGCTTCTAAACTTTCAACCAAGCATACTATGATCAAGATGAACATTATAAGTCATATATGTAAGGTACTAAGACTCCAATGAGACCTAGTTAAGTGCTAACATGCTAAGACGAACACTCAACGCATTAACAACAAAGCATGCAACACGAGAAAGCCAAATACACGAAGGTTCGGGTTCTTACATTGATTGTCCTGTTTTATTTGGTAGGTTTCCATTATAATTTTATTGTCTTAACGTTTTCTTGTAAACGTGTGCTCGGCACTCGCCGATATTTGCTTTGAATTCCGTCGAACCTATTTTTGTCCATACTCCAAAATTTGTAATTTTTGTAACACTTGTTTGAATTTTTTTTTAAATATCAATTCATTCGAAAATGGATTTCATATATATTTTTGGACGTTTGATTTTATTGGAACTCCCCCGTGATCACTAAGTAAAATAAATTGTTACAAGAAATATGTAACTCTAATGAAACGTTGAAATTGTTTAACACCACTGGACATATGGTGAGGTTATCCGGATATACCTTCAGGCCCGTTGGGGGCTTAGGCCTGTTGGGCTCAGGCCCATCGAGGTAGTCAGCTAGGTCGAATTGACTACTTAAGTGATCATGGAATCTACGTGTGTTCCTTGTTTCCAACCGGTATGGGACGGTTGGCGGCAATTGAATATCTTGTATTTGTTTTGAGCCTTGATTTTACTATTTCTACGTCTGGTTGATGCAATTATTGGTCTTATCGAAACTATTTGACTTTTTAGCAAAATATAATTCTTGTGGTCAACTCCTCCTTAGAAACCGGAGGGGTTGTATATGAATTTGTTGGGCATTGTCTGCTCACCATTTTCTACTTTTCTTCAGGTCGTAAGTGAATTTGGGATCCTTTTCGGCTCGAGTGGACCGTGTGGAGGGTGACTCATGCAATAATAAATTCCTTAGCTTTGACATTCTTTTACTATTACCTAGTGATCAATTATTTGTTTTCGGGTTGGTGGAGCCAATTACACTTTAGGATTTGTAATAGACAGTAATGTGTTTTGGTTAGAGAAATTGTAATGTTTTATTTTGGATATTCCGTGGTTTAGAATTTTGTAATGGTAGCGTGACCAAGTTGTGGGACCACGGTGTCGATATCAAGTTTGGGGCGTTACAAAGTGACTATTATTTTGAAATGTTTCATTTTAAGGGTCAACTTCAAAGAATTCTTTTTATCATCTTCATAACATCTTAACTTTACCCTTCATAGCTGATTTATATTCAAGCATTTTTGTAAATATGACAAACTTTAATGTTAGTTATATACCATTTAAAAATTAAACTTTTTCAAACATGGACTATTTCGGTGGACATTACAAAATTTATTTCAATAGATGACTTGTTTTGAGACATATGACTCAGGTTCGATCCCTTCTCACGCCCCTTAGGGAAAAAAATGACATATGACTGCTTGTTCAAAAAGGAAATAATCATTACTTATTCAATCATTTGGGAGAAACTCCACAACCCTTGATCTGTTTTTTTTTTTTTTTGCTAAAAACTGCCATAATTTATTTAAGACTCCTCCATTTTGATTTGTTTCAAAATGTTTGCCAGTTTTATAGTTTTGTCATTCATCACCGAGTAGCAACAAAGATTGGTAGTTTCGGCAAAAAAAAAATTAAAGAAATTTTTACCTAGAAATATAGTCGTTAGGATAATAAATACAGAGTAGCGTTAAAGACGAACTTAAATATCATCTTAACAAACTATCATTAATTGAAGAAGTAACATTGTAAGGATTGTAATAGAGAAATAGAAAATTAGCCGTTACTATCTAGATGTTACTGGGTGTCTCCATACATATTAATTAAACTAGGTTATCACCCGTGCGATGCACGGTTGATTTAGTGTTGTTTCTGAAACTTATTTTTGTAGATATAATATGCAGGCTATTTGAATGAACAAACAACAGCAAGATATCCTCATAATTAATAATTTAATAAATAAATTAAAAAACGTAAGATCACATCAAATCATCAAACCGAAAATTCATGTGAATTATAAAATCGAACAATTATTCTTAGTGTGAGTGTGAGACGGAGGGAGGGGAGGGGAAGTACCACGAAGACAGACTCGTCAAGGAGGTGTTTGATGGAGGGGAAGTATTTTGTAGTTGTTGTTTGTAGTGTTGGTGAAACACGTTTAATTAAATTGGATAACATCTATTTTAAAATTGACCGAGTTTTGGTAAAATAATAAAACTTAAAAAACTTTTACCATGGGAATTGAGGAGTCCTAATCAAATGAAACTAATCTAAATCAAATGTAATAAAATCTACCCGGTACGAACCGAATTGGCAGAATTGAAGAGTTTTAATCAATTGAAACACTTCTAAATCAAATGTAATAAAATTCATCTGCCAAAAAAAACTTTTACCATGAAAATTTGGAGTCCTAATCAAGTGAAACACGTTTTAATCAAATGTGATAAAATCTATATGGTATTAATCAATTTTGACAACAAAAAATTCTAAAAAATAAAAAATTACCATGTATACAGGAGGCATCAGTTTTAAAATCTATCACGTTTTAATTTTGGTAGTAATTTATATATATATATATATATATATATATATATATATAGAGAGAGAGAGAGAGAGAGAGAGAGAGAGTACCGTATGCACAGTTTTAATAGTTTTTTTTTTTGCAAAACTTGTTTATAATAAGATAATTTTCTAAACTTGTAATAAATAATTAAAATTTTTAATTAGAATAATTTGAAAAAAAACAAAAAAATAAGGTAAATATTCAAAATTGATCATATGAATATGTAATCGAAAGATTAAAACCTATGAGAATTGATAAAATCTATCTTCAAAAAAAAATTACCATGAAAATTTGGATTCCTAATAAAGTGAAACGTGTTTAAATCAAATGTGAGAAAATATATTTGGTATTAACCGATTTTGGATACAAAAATGGTAAAATAAAAACATTTTACCATGTATAAAGCGGACATGGACATCGGTTTAAAATCTATCCGGTATTAACCGATTATGGCAATAAAATGGTAAAAAACAAAAAACTTTTACCATATATAAAGGAGGCACCGGTTTTAAAATTTATCCGGTTTTAATTTTTGATAGGAAAAAAAATTATAAACTTGTATAGAAGGTGACACGTGGAAGCATATAATTCTTTTAAAACTTTAAGCGTACAACAAAAAGTCGTCATGTGGCAACAACGACTTCTATTTTAATAATAGTTGATAGATAATTAATATATTAGTAATTAATAGTTAATAAATATAGATTAGTAGAATAACAAATAATATAGAATTATCATGTGGATAATTTGTATAAATTAAAAATTATGAAAATAAAAAAAGATGGAAATAGAAGAGTTTTAGTCAAATTAAACTTGATAAATTATATAGGATAAAATCTAGTTTAATTAAGCGATATTTAAAAAAATACGAAAATCATAAATCTCTATCATAAATTTTCTCGGAAAACTATATCATAAATCTGTTTTATCTTATCAAATTAGTTTTAGTAATTTTATCATATCTAATTAGAATTAGAATTTTTATCTTAAACTAATCGATTTTGAAAAAATAAAAAACTTTTATCATTTCAAAAATGACACGTGGCAGCAACATTAAACATTTAATTAAATTAAAAATCTTTTACCATTTCAAATTTGATAAAATCTATCCACAACAATTGTGATAATATCAAATGTGATAAAAACTAACTTTTTATCTCTAAAACTTTGAAATCAATTGTGATAATATCAAACTTATCATAACTAACCGTATAAAACTTATCCTAAACTAATTACAAAATCAAATGTGATAAAACTTTTATGAGTAAAATAAAAAAAACTACAATTTATAAGAGGGTGACACGTGGCATCACATAATTTTTTTAAATTTTTTTACATTTTACAGAAAGCCGCCACGTGTCAGTAGTGGCTTCTGTTTTAATTATAATTAATAGATAAGTAACTATTTGAAATATTTTAAATAAAAATAGAGAAAAAAAAAACTAGTCGTTATTAATATCTAGCTGTTGCAAGGTGTATCTGCACGTATTGAATGCTGGAGTATAAACGTAGTGAGATTGTTGGTAAGTGTGACTATATAAAAGGAAGAGGATATGTCCTAACATGAGAGAAAATATGTATTGTTCATAATGCTCTTGGTTACTCAATATATATTTCTCTTGTTACAAGAACCCTTAAAGTTAGTGCTTGCAATGGATGAGGATATGCTTCTTAAAAAGGATTTCCAACACAATTTACAAGTGTGTTTAGTTATGATGAAATCATGATCGTTGTTCTTGGCATTTCAGAAGAAAAATGGCCGGTACCTTGTAGAAGGCCTTTCAAGGAAAGCTATGGTATTATCATACTCAAGGGAAAGGCCTTCTTCAAAGGAAACCTTCCATGAAGGCCTTTGAGCTCTCAAGATCCCAGAGGATTTAAAATCCAAAAGATCCTCGAGGATTTAAAATCGAGGATATATACTAGGCCCTTAATCGGGGATTTTACTATTAAAAAGCTATTGAGTTTCTCATGATTTCAAGGAAATTGTCATAAAAGTTTGGAGCCAATTTTCTTGTGAGGAATAAGTAGAATTAAACAAATGTTCCATTGTATATGTTGAGCAATTTTGAATGTATCACTACTACGAGGACATGTATAAGCAATTTGAAATCCAGTCTTTCTCTATGTTCATTTGCTACAATTTTGTCTCTATATTTCTTTCCTTCAACTCCTAGTTTCATAATTTTATGCTAAAATATTTAAGATTTCTCTATTAACGGCCATTTAGTTTTATTAAAATTCCTCCAATTGGTTGTTTTTTGTAATTTTGAAATCTTTTCTTTTTGTTATGAACTCTTCCTATAACTTCTAATTTATAACGACTAATTTTTGTTATTGTTTTTTTCAAAATCTTTCCGATGGATATCTTATCGTTATTATTTAAAAGAGAATCAATAGTGGTTCCTCACCTACCCTTGACTCGCACCCTCAACATATTTGGTGTAGGTAAAATATTTTACCACTAAGCTGCGCTTTTGTTATCGTATCTGTTAAATTAAGATGGTTCTAGAATAATTTGTTTAAAGCTCGTAATAATTTGTTTAAATTAAGATGGTTCTACATATATACTTTCTGAGAATAGCCTACATTGGATTAGCAAGTGCCTCACACTTTCACTTTCCTTATCATGTTAAGAACATGTATCCTCCTAAGAGCATCACCATTGGTGATTCTTTGCCCAATTCTTATTTGGGTAAGAATCACCAATCCAATGACAATCAAAATTTCTCAAAAAATTATTAATTTCACCAAAATAAGAATTTTTCGAGGGAAAGAGCAGTGGTGGCACAAAGAGTGGCGTGCACCAGCTTCTTTCCAATAGGCGCGTGCGTCTCACGTTTGTCAAGCAGCGTGGCGCTCTTAAGCGGTGGACCCTTTTCGACCCACTTTTCAGGCACCATGTGATGTTTGAATTAATTTATTTTTATTGTAATTTGATTGTTGGTTTTGTATATATATTTTAAAATATATTCCTCGAATCTCGTATCTATAAGTAATCACCAAATCTCTTATCTTTCTTCGTTCTCTCTTCTAAAAGTTCACTTTTTATTAAAATGCAATATATTTATTAAAATCATAAATGAATTAATTTATTTATAAAAATATATAAAAATTAATTAATTTGTTTAAAGTATAAAAATAAAAGAGTAATGTAAATAAAGTAGATAATTTGGTAGTGGGGCCCATGTAAGAATGGAGGAAACATAAAAACCATTGGGAAAATAAATTCTTAGAGAAAAAAATTCTTAAAATGTGTAGGTAGCGGTGGACTCAGCTAAGAATTGGGACCATTGTTGATACTCTTCTCATTTTTCCCTCTTAAAGCAGGAACAATAACGGATCTAATTAAATCCTCATATATTACCCAACACATTAAAAATGAATATAAAAATCTATTTGATACTCATAAGCTATCCAAACAAAAAAAAAAACTAATACAACAGCTTGACATAAACTCCAAAAAAAATTCATACCCCACCATCTTTATTCTCAATAACTTCAAAATTTGAAAAAAAAAACATTTGGAGTCCAAATGAGTCAAACCAAATATCTATTTATAGATACAACTATGTACTTTTTAAAAATAGTTTTTTATTTTTTTTAAATTGCAAATAGACCAAAAATTAAAGAAAAAGAAAAAAATATTAAAGGGACCCACTCGGAGAGAGAAAGGGAAAGAGAAATGAGAGAGCTGTTTGGCCTTCTTTACGCTTTCAGAAATGGCGGTGCCAAGTCTCTTGCCCAGAGACTCAGCATATTCAAATCAAATTAGATCCCCATTTACTTCTTTCGAGATCCTCTGTTGTTTCGGCAAATACCCTTTAAATTCTTCATAGATATTCCGTTAAACCCACTCTTATAGCTTGATTAGCTTCTTTTCAAGCTGACTTGTGGATTTATAGTAGGCGTATGTAGAGAGTACTTCCACAACATCGATTTGATGACACAATGTGGAGCTACGCTTTTAAATTTAATGCCCGGATATATCAGAATCTGAAATATTGTTGTTATGAAACATCCATTAACCCTTAGATGGATTTAAATATATGTCGATACATATCTTAATCCTTTAATACTAGTCGATATACCTGACTAAATATTTCATCTAAACCGAAATTATACACGGTTATCATTTTGTTCAAGCATCAACTTGGATGATTAACATGAATTAAATAATAATTGAAGAAATGGAGATTGATTGGATCTAGAACAATGAGACTATGAAAGTGTGCTAGAAGGGGGAGACCGAAAGACAACATCTATACATTAGTGTATATAATAAATATGTGAATAATACTCCATTTATCTCAAAATTATTGTCATGTTTGATCCAACACACAAATTAGGGAAAAAATTGACTTGATTACTAATATTAGTTTGATGTGTTGTTTCTTTTAAAGCCCAATGTGACCCATAATTAAAGTAAGATAAAAAAAAATAAGGATAAAGTGGTAAAAGTATTGTTTTAGAAAAGAAAATTTCAAACAAGACAATTATTTTGGGACAGACGAAAAAAAAAAGCATGACAATAATTTTGGTATGGAAGGAGTAATAAATAAGCTATTTGCAGATTGAATCAGGTTCTTAATCTTAATCTGATACATGTAAATCAATATCCGTAAGTAAATAGATTATAATTCCATGAAATGTTGTTCATATAAAGCTTATTTACACTAATATTATACTCCCATCGTTCCCGTTTCGGGTAAAGAGTCCACTATTATATTATACTCCCTCGAAATTATATACGATTATCATTTTGTTCAAGCATCGACTTGGATGATTAACATGAATTAAATAATAATTGAAGAAATGGAGATTGATTGGATCAAGAACAATGAGACTATATGAAAGCGCGCTAGAAGAGGGAGACCGAAAGACAACATCTATACATTATTGTATATAATATATATGTGAATAATACTCCATTTATCTTAAAATTATTGTCATGTTTGATCTGGTACACAAATTAGGGAAGAAAATTGACTTGATTACTAATATATCTCGTTATTGGTTATGCAATTCTTAGCTAAGAATAAGAATTGCAAAAACTCAGCAATAGTGATGCTCTAATAATATAATAATATTTTGTATAATTGTAGTATACAATATTATAATTTGTAATTTATACTCATGTGTCCCAAATTTATTGTTTTGTTTGACACGGCACACGGATTAAGAAAAAAATTGACTTAATTATTAATATTAGTTTGATGTGTAATTTACTTTAAAGCTCATGTGTATATGGTAGATAATTAAAGTAAGATGAAAAAGTATGGGTAAATCGGTAAAAGTGTCGTTCTAAAAAGGTAAGTTTCAAACAAGACAATTATTTTGGGACGGATGGAATATATATATATATATATATAAATCTTGATGTGTTCGAGATTCGAGCTTAACGGGAATAAAACTTGAAAGCCAATGTGTCCGAGAGGGCATCTAACCTCTCTAAAGTCATGTATCGGCCATGGGCACGACACTATGGGCCAAGCATAGGGCACTGAATGCCTCTGGCCCACATGGACTAGAATTTTGCCACCCCTAAATTATATATAGGGAGAAATTCCATTTGGTCCCCTATGATGAAATTATAACCGAAAAAATCTCAATATTTGTTTTAAATCGTTAAAGAGCACTTTGAGGGGGCGAATGACAAAAATACACTGATGAAGAAAAGACGCGAACAAAGCCTACCCAAATTTGGACATCGCATTGTAAAACCGAACATCGCAATGTGATGTGGCAAAAATGTAGCTAGCTTGCGCTCGTGTGATGGGTAAGATATCGGCCTTGATATGTTTCCTTTAACATGATTAAGATCAAAACCTTAGTGGATGTGCAAGGCTTTGCTCGCGAAACCACTCCGCGTGAGAGTAAGTATATCGTGTGTAAGAGTCAAAAAGAAATTTGACAGAGGTTCTAGGCTCAAGAAAGTGTATGTACCTTGAATATGGCGTGTGGAGGGTATTTATAAGCCCCAATGTCATTGAATCCGTCTAGGATTCAATGCCTTGAGTTATCTTGTAGGATTAGGAGGCGAGGTACAAAACTGCCGATTCGCTGTGTACCTAGGGAAGCAAATATGGATGATTGAGATCCATTCGCTTGGCACAGCTCGACCAGGACTCAATGCGAATCCCAAGTCGTGCCTTCAAGACAAGCTAAGAGACGGACACGCACACAGCAAGCATAATGGTGCGAGTCAAGATGAGCCATCAAGCTCGAACAGAAGGTAAAAGCCATAACGGCGTGGAACAACTAAAAAGCTAAAATCTGCGGAAGCAAATCATAAGTGGAACCCAAGCCTTTAAAATCTAACAAGGCAAGGCTGAGAGCAACTATCTCTCTACGACAAAATCGACTCGCGTGACGCAACATTGCGCACGAGCAACAAACCATCGGCAAACCTAAGGCGGAAGCAACAAGATCCCAACACGATAAACAACCACTCAACGGCTATAACATGCCAGGAGGGACAAACTAATTAAAAGAATAAGAGATTCAAATACTAACAACTAAATCCAAGGACTCACGACTAAAATTGTCGGAGATAACATCAACAAAACTAGAATATGCGAGCTAAAACCTTGCTCGGAAAAGACAACTGGAATAACTTCTAAATAAATACAACAGCTCGACCAAACAAGTCGGCTCCCAAAATAAACGATAATAAAATACTAACATAATCTACCCAAGTAAAGTCTACATAACTTTATCAAGTAATCTCACAAGATGAAAATATGCCGTAATAACAATAATAATAAAATCTCCAAGCTTAAAGCCCGAAGACCACTGCTTTATCCAACAAGTACCGGAACGCGCACTAACGAGCTTACTACAAAAACTAAGGAAAACAAACACAGATTGAGTCATAATGACCCGCATGAAGTTACTAAATGCAAATGTATGGCATAGCATGGCGTGGCATGGCATAATGCACAAACATGTATAAAATCATGGCATCTTAATAGCATACCAATAATAAACTTGTA
>JABEVN020001847.1:0-23425 GCA_013146195.2 Codonopsis lanceolata | reverse complement strand
AACTATCTCTCCTTTTTCCTTTTCGTCTGTTCAAAGAATTGTATGTTGATTCTTATGTTAAATTTATATCGTCGACATTACATTATTTTTATACTTGATGGCTAGCTAACGGCTGCGTGTCGATTAGCGTGGCAACCTTGGTATAGAACTTTGCCTTGTATAGTTTTGTAGACTCTTTTCGAGGTGTGAGGGAACCTCGTGTCGAGTGATCTGCTTTCGTGTCCTCTCCAGCATAAAGCTAGCTGGATTAATTCAAACTTATTTCCATATATTATTTGAATTAATCCAAGTCATTCCCTGACATGTCAAGCCGCCGAAAGCAACTTTCCGAAAAGCAGGAATACTTTTCGCCCTGAACAGTGAAAGCAGAAAAGCAGACTGTCCCCTACTTTCTGCTTCATCTCTTAGATCTGACACCAAATCGCCCACCTTTTGAAGATCTCAGAAATGATTATCTGCTCTAGATATCTGTGAAGACGAAATTCCTTGACTGACAGCCCCATGCATTTAATGCATTTATGAATAGAGCTGTTGAAGTCTTCGTCCTCTCCAACGGATCTTTTGAAGTGCATCTGCTTTAAATACTGCCATTGAAGACTGGAACAAAGAGACAACTGTACAGAATCAATCGAACACTTAAAGAATTGCTCTGAATCTACACAACTCCAAGTCTTTCAGCTCAGTGCATTCAATAGATCCTCAACAGATCTAGAAGTCCTCGTCAACAACAAGAAGCTGCTCTTCAACATTTATTGTTTTATTCTTCTTGTTGTTTACTTCCATTAACTATACTTCTGCACGAATTAAATATCTTGTATTTACAGATATTTAATTCCCTAGACCCAAACACAAGTCAATATTTTGTACACGATCCATTAGGGATATTCTTTGTAATTGATCTAAGTGGAAAACATAGTGCACAATTTAAATCCAAGGTTGACTGCCTTGGTGGTGGACGTAGCACTCATTATAGTGTGAACCATCCCAAAATACTTGTGTTATTTCCTTCGTTTGTCAATTATTGCTAACTGCTTTTAGTTTCATTGTTCGTATTATCCATTTCAGCAGAACTTAAGTAATCTGTAAAGGTCTACCGGTAGTCCTTATCGCAGACTGAAACAATTTTCTTGAAGGTCTTCCGCTACTTGATTCTTTTCATAGACTGCAAGTAACTTTCAAGGAACTTACTTAAAAGTTTTTAAAGTGTTAATAAGCTATTCAACCCCCCCTTCTAGCTTATTATTGTGCTCATTGGGACCCACATTGTCCCCTTTAAAAAAACTTTTCCTTTTAGGAAAGCATTTTTACCACTTTACACTTACTTTTTCTACATACTTTAATTAATGCCACATAATCAAGAGCATTAAAGGAAACTATACATTTCCTTAATATTTATAATATAGTCAATTACTTTTTATTAAAAATTGTGATGCGTCAAAAAATACGATAATTTAAAAATAGAGAGAGTACAACAAATATGAAGTTTTAAAAAAAATTATGTAGTGATGTGAGGATTCTCTAAAAAGATACTTATTCCATATAAAAATGTGACGAATAAATATAACAATAAGTTCAAAAATGGGCAAGGTGGTAAACTAAATATACCATTCAAATGCTCTCTCCGTTAATCCATCTCAACAAGTTCGTTACAAAAATTAGATATGTCATTGGACGACAAGAACCACATCACACCCAATTACTGAACACATTAGTCACATTTGGGATATTGTAATGTGGTTGTTCAAGTCCGTTATTTACGAATAGTACGATAGTTATTTGAATAATTTTCCCGCAAAAAAAATTGTCTACATATTTTTTCTTTAAATTCTACTTTGGGTAAAGATGAATTATGCATTACGAAAACATAAATTAGTACAACAAATATGGAGTTAAAAAAACAATAATTATGTGGTGATGGGAGGAGTCCCCAAAAAGATACTTATTTCATATAAAAATGTGACGAATAAATATAACAATAAGTTCAAAATTGGGCAAGGTGGGAAACTAAAATGTAGGAAGAAGCTTAAACGGAAAATATAAACTGTCCTCCAAGTTTTGTTTTGTTTTTTGAGAAAATATATGAATATATTTTTAGAAAGAGTAATGATGGGACATTATATGTATCATTTTATTTTACATCTTTTGGGCTCCACTACGAGTTAAAAAGTGATACCAACTAGATGACATTAATATGTCACTTCATTTTGTACACAAAATTTGGTAATTATTAGGTGGTTTTAGCATTGTTCTTTTAGAAAAGGGAGTTAAGGGAGATACTTTCCCACGTCAAACTTCAAAATAATAATAATTATTATTATTATTATTATTAATTTTTTTTATTTTTTTAGCAATTTCACCCAATCAAACGAGATTTTAAGGTCTATATTGCATTTACTATTCAATCAAGTGAGAGTCTCCTTTAGTTGGGGTTGGAATTGGAATTTCTTGTTTAATCCACCAAAATAAAAGAAAGTGAGGGGGGTACCTTTTAAAAACCTATTGTTGTTGTTCAAGTAAATAATGTGTACTAAGTACCAGGCCCGGCCCTGAGCAGGTGCAACATGGGCCTTCGCACAGGGCCCAAAATTCTAGAGGACCTAATTTTAAAGAAGTGTAGGTCAGGTTTTAAAAATATATTGTATACCACGTAACTTAAATGTATGATTGTCTTCTTGGTTCAATGGAAGTTGTTGGGCAATGTGAATACGTAGGTCATGAGTACAAACACTCTCTTCTTGTCAAGTCAAACTAATTTCTGCCCATCCATCTCCCATAGCTTAATTATTACATTTCAAGCAAAAATCAAGTTTTTTTGTTGTTGCTATTTGATTCATTTTTATTGCTTATGTTTCTTTAGTTCTTAACTTTATTAGTGATTGTATCTCTTTTTTTTAACTTGATTTTTTAGTACAAACATGTCATCAAGAAAATATCTATCCGGAAGTCAAAAAAGAAAAAGATTGATGGGGTATATCATTTTTTAATAAATTGTTTAAATCGATGCAAAATAGTAGTTTTCAATAAAATTTTAATGCTTATTTTTCTTATACATTTATAGGTGTTGTATATTTTCAATAATATGAACGATAAAGAGTCAAAAAAAATTATTCATCTAAAAATTGTATTTTTATATATTTTTAGGGGCCTTTTCTTTTCTTTTAGCCTGCCCCCAAAAGTTCGGGGACCGACCATGCTAAGTAATGCGCACACGATGTTTATTTATTTTCTTGTGGGGATTGGAATTGTGTTTTCTTGTTTAATTCGCTGAAAGAGAGTTTGGAGGAGGGGGTGCAGCCTTTGAAAAGTGGTTGTTGTGGTTTTAAGTAAATAATGTGTGCTCAATACCGCACCCGGTTTTTACTTATTTTCTTCTTGAAGATTGGCATTGTGTTTTCTTGTTTAATCCGCCAAGAGAAATAGAGAGTGGGGGAGGAGAGAACCTGTGAAAAGTGGTAAGTGTGGTTTCAAGTGAAAAACGTGTGCTAAATACCGCACCCGGTTTTTACTTAATACATGAGATGATTAAATCTTCCAAATCAATGGTCAACCTACATCGGATTGATAAAATCTAAATCAAGGTTTGTTTCATTTGGTAGCTCTAAATGAAACTATTTAAGAAGCTAGGATTCCCTCATTTTGAATAGAGCATAGTCGGAACACCCCCGCCCCTCCCTTTGGGGTCGCGGCGGCTGTGGTTTGTGTTTTTTCTTGGTGTCTCTCATATGGAAGTAAGATCATTGGATATACTTCCATGGCCGTTTCGGTAGATTTCTCTCCGTATCCCTTTTCAATTTTCTTGTCTATATTCCTACGATATAAATTTATATATTAATGTTTTATTACAATTATTGGAAATTAAGTTTTGCCTCCCCACCTCCTACCATACTTTTTTTTTTTTTTTTAAGCATATATATATATATATATATATATATATATATATATATATATATATATATATATATATATATTAGAAAGTTGGAGGACATAAAATAAATACCCCAACCCTTAATTTTTTTATTTATTATTTTTAATGCCTTGAAAGGCTACAATTATATATATATGATGCCTTTGATATATAGGCTTTGAACACCCGACCTCTCGGTTGAGAGTAGTTTATTACTCAACCTCTTAAGATAAGTGAGTAAATTATGGCCTTTGGATAAAGGCTTTAACAACAACGATTAGAGGCTTGTTTAAAGTTTCTGTGAGACTCTACCCGTTAAATTACCTTGATAAATTTGGTACCTCCTACCATACTTAAATATTAGTTGTAGATCACAATCATAAACTTTAATTCTCACCATATTTATGGTTGAATTTGATTCGTAAAAATGGAAAATGTAATTCTTTTTTCTATAATAATTATGTTTCTTTCAAAATATTTATTTTTGGAAGATTCATGTGCTTTTCAATTAAAGTTAATTTTTCTATTTTCAGGCCGATCGGTCGTTGTTCTGAAAGGCATTTCGCATAAAGTAATTCATTTACTTTATAAGGTAATAAATGGGTGGAATACTAGTGTTAGAACAATGTTTTAAAGTTTGATGTTTCTAATGCTTTCTAACTTTTTTTGTAATCAATCTACACTTACAGGCAAGTCTCGTCTCCTAGCTGACTGGCACGTTATAGTTAATCCTGTCTAGGAGGAAGCAAGCAGTGTCGGGGCTAGTTGGTTGTTTGTCTGGATATCTCTCATCGTGTGAAATTAATCACCCGATTGTTTTGTATTTAGTTTTTATCTATCTTTTTATATATTTGTGGTGGAATTGTTGCCCGAAATTGTGTTGCAAATATATTAACCATAATTTTTATCCAAGGAAATATGCAATCACTCCTAAAAATCAAAATCACAACTTGTTAAGTGCATCAAAGACTAGTTTCCTTGAACTACATTACTCTCACTTAAACATTCAACGAAGCACTTTTGTTTTATGTTTCATGTATATAATAGGGAAAATTATCCAAATAATCATGTACTATTCGTATATAACCGATTTGCCCAAGGAGAAGACTCTGAATGCTCGTGTAACGCCCTTTTTTGCAGCCTCTTACATTTGTTTGAACTTTATCATTTTAGAATTTTCTGGATATATGTAATTTTTTTGACAAATGAAACCCACTCTGCGTAGAATTAATGTATGTTGGAAAGAATTTAATGATTTTTTTTGGAAACCTATTTATAGGAAATCTTATAGTGTAAATTTAAAAAATAAAAAAATAAAAACAGTTGTATACAGTGTACCATTGCAAAAGCAAGAATGACCATGTATAGTGCTTAATGACTACAATTAATGTTTATTGTTTAACCAAGAAAAAAAAAGTCCAATAAGCACCAATCAACCGGTTGATAAACATGAAGCGGTTGAAATCTTAAACTTATGACTTGGAGTTCTCCAATAGTATAAAGCTTTATCAAGTTTTATAAACCTCCTGGTGGAGGTACTCTTATACTGGGCAGACTTACAGTAGCTAGAATCAGAGGCAGACACATCAAGGGAGGTCTGGGGACAGTTGCCCCCACTTTTGTCAATTTTTTACAAGTTGCCCCCACCTGAATAAATATCTGCGTCCGCCACTGGCTAGAATTCTCATGACAAAAAAAATGTAAAAATGTCATATTTTTAACGATACCAATTTTTAAAAATGCATTGGGTTTTGAAGGTAAGTAGGTAACAGCTGGAATTTATATTCCACGATTTATATAAAGATACTAGAAATTTGCTTTTATGCTTAAAGTTTGCTTTTACAAAAAACTTTAAGATGAATGCTACTCCCCAATTTACGGTTTAGTACATTTTAAACAAAATAATTTACAAAAATGCAGTTCTATCAAAAACCCAAAACCAAAATCCACGTTTTAAAAATGCATTGGGTTTTAGCAGATTGTCCTTTTCCAAAACAATTTTACCTTTATTTAAAGTATAGTTAACCTAGCATTTTTGTCCTTTCCCCTCATTTTTGGAAAATAGTCTATAAATTTATTTTGTGATATTTTACTTAAAAAGTCTACTTTAAAAATTAAGATATAAAAATATTATTTATTATTAATAGACTACTAAAAGTGTAACTTTTAAAAAAAATTATAATATAATAGAGGTCAGTCTCGCACACTTGCAATTAACAAAAGCTATTTAGAGCCGAGATTAAATTATCTTAAGAATTGAACGGTTGTGATTCACCCTCACATTCACATGTATGAGAGTAGTTATCTACTTTTAACTCACTATTACAAAGTCACACCCTACAATTAATATTATGAGCAGTCTCTTTTTTTTCCTAAACAATCACCCCTTATAAAACATCACTTTTACATTAATATATAATCTCACAATATAGCTCAGTTGATTGATTTAGGCTATCTGGCGGTGGGGATTGATTCCAACCTTAAGATGAAACGGTCATGGGTCAGTTACATATAACTCCTTACAAATAACCTCCATCAACTATGGGTCGAGTTTAAAATCGCATTTTCTATTTAGATATTATCGTTTCAATTGACGAAATCATATATATTGGCACCGTGCAATAGACACGGGTACGAAGATCTAGTTATATTATAAAACTATTAGGTAATCAAGATTAAACACATACATAAAATTCTCAGGTGTTACATGGACTGTGATCGGGGGAGCGAGAAAGAGAGGGTGGGTAGAGAGAGGGAGAGATAGAGAGAGAGAAGCAGATGGACATGATTAACTACATATTAAAATGTGAGATGTACATTATATTCAATAGCAATTATAATCAAGTTGAATCAATTATTCACAAATTCAGATAATAAAAAAATTGAATAAAAAGTATAGAAAATAAAGAAAAAATTGAAGGATTTAACAAAGATCCTTATGTAGTTTCAAGAGAGGTCGTGATATCGGAGCGATGACAGCCTATAAAAAGTGGTTTGTGATTTCAAGTAAATTACGATACCCAATTTTTACTAAATACATATAGATGATTAAATCTTATGAATAAATTGTCAACCTATTTTGGATTGACAAAATCCGAATCAAGGGCCAATTCATTTGGTACATATGTTAGGTTAGTATGAGGTTTATATCAAGGGCCAATTCATTTGGTACATTTGTTAGAGGCAAAAACTTGTGTAAGACGGTCTTACAGATATTTTTTATAAGACGGATCTTATTTACCTGACTCACCGTGTATTGGTGGGTTGAGTTGTGAGAGAGTGAGGTTCTCTGTCTTACGAATTAAGATCCGTAAAACAGTCTTATAAGAGACTTACTCTATGTTAAGTTAGTATGAGGATTTTTCAATAAAATCATTGTAAACTTGCGCCTTATTTTAAAAGATTTATTTTTCTAAAATTTTCATACTTTTAATTATTTAAATTTTAGAAGGTTTGATGACTATCATTATTTCTTTTTTAAGTCTACCATGAAGAAAAAAAGGAAAAAAATATCTAAATAACTATCGTACTATCCATAAGTAACTGATTTGACCAACGACATTACAATATCACAAATGTGACCAATGTAATCATTAATTGGGTGCGATGTGGTCATTGCTGTCAATGCCCCATCCAATTTTGTAACGAACCTATTGATGTGGATTAATGGAGTGACTGTACGAAGGGTATTTTTTTTTTCAATTACAACCCTTTCTTCCCCCAACATTTTTCCTTCAATTCCACCTTTCTTGGTGCAATTAAAAGACAAAAATACCCTTCATACAATCCCTCTGTTAGTCCACGTCATCAGGTGCATTACAAAATTGGATATGACATTAACGACAAGGACCACATTGCATCAAATTACTTAGTACATTGGTGACATTTGAGATATTATAATCTGGTTGGTCAAATCGATTACCTAAAAATAGTACAATGATTATCTAGATAATTTTCCCACAAAAAAAATAATGTCTTAATATCTTTTCTTTACATTCTTACTTTGGGTGAAGATAAATTATGCATTATGAAAACATAAATTAGTACTCCCTCCGTTTTCAAACTATCCTCTCTTTTCCTTTTTCGTCCGTTCTAAAATAATTGTCCCCTTTAAAAAAACTTTTCCTTTTAGGAAAACATTTTTACCACTTTACACTTACTTTTTCTACCTACTTTAATTAATGCCACATAATCAAGAGCATTAAAGGAAACTATACATTTCCTTAATATTTATAATATAGTCAATTACTTTTTATTAAAAATTGTGATGCGTCAAAAAATACGATAATTTAAAAATAGAGAGTACAACAAATATGAAGTTTAAAAAAAATTATGTAGTGATGTGAGGATTCTCTAAAAAGATAGTTATTCCATATAAAAATATAACAATAAGTTCAAAAATGGGCAAGGTGGTAAACTAAATATACCATTCGTACAGTCTCTCCGTTAATCCATCTCAACAAGTTCGTTACAAAATTAGATATGTCATTGACGGCAAGAACCACATCGCACCCAATTACTGAACACATTAGTCACATTTGGGATATTGTAATGTGGTTGTTCAAATCCGTTATTTACGAATAGTACGATAGTTATTTGAATAATTTTCCCGCAAAAAAAAATGTCTACATATTTTTTCTTTAAATTCTACTTTGGGTAAAGATGAATTATGCATTACGAAAACATAAATTAGTACAACAAATATGGAGTTAAAAAAACAATAATTATGTGGTGATGGGAGGAGTCGCTAAAAAGATACTTATTTCATATAAAAATGTGACGAATAAATATAACAATAAGTTCAAAATGGGGCAAGGTGGGAAACTAAAATGTAGGAAGAAGCTTAAACGGAAAATATAAACTGTCCTCCAAGTTTTGTTTTGTTTTTTGAGAAAATATATGAATATATTTTTAGAAAGAGTAATGATGGGACATTATATGTATCATTTTATTTTACATCTTTTGGGCTCCACTACTACGAGTTAAAAAGTGATACCAACTAGATGACATTAATATGTCACTTCATTTTGTACACAAAATTTGGTAATTATTAGGTGGTTTTAGCATTGTTCTTTTAGAAAAGGAGTTAAGGGAGATACTTTCCCACGTCAAACTTCAAAATAATAATAATAATTATTATTATTAATATTAATATTTTTTATTTTTTTAGCAATTTCACCCAATCAAACGAGATTTTAAGGTTTATATTGCATTTACTATTCAATCTAGCTAGTGAGAGTCTCCTTTAGTTGGGGTTGGAATTGGAATTTCTTGTTTAATCCACCAAAAGAAAAGAAAGTGAGGGGGGTACCTTTTAAAAACCTATTGTTGTTGTTCAAGTAAATAATGTGTACTAAGTACCATGCCGGCCTGGCAGTGCAACATGGGCCTTCGCACGGGGCCCAAAATTCTAGAGGACCTAATTTTAAAGAAGTGTAGGTCAGGTTTTAAAAATATATTGTATACCACGTAACTTAAATGTATGATTGTCTTCTTGGTTCAATGGAAGTTGTTGGGCAATGTGAATACGTAGGTCATGAGTACAAACACTCTCTTCTTTGTCAAGTTAATTTCCTGCCCATCCATCTCCCATAGCTTAATTATTACATTTCAAGCAAAAATCAAGTTTTTTTGTTGTTGCTATTTGATTCATTTTTATTGCTTATGTTTCTTTAGTTCTTAACTTTATTAGTGATTGTATCTCTTTTTTTAACTTGAATTTTTAGTACAAACATGTCATCAATAAAATATCTATCCGGAAGTCAAAAAAGAAAAAGATTGATGGGGTATATCATTTTTGTCATAAATTGTTTAAATCGATGCAAAATAGTAGTTTTCAATAAAATTTTAATGCTTATTTTTCTTATACAATTATAGGTGTTGTATATTTTCAATAATATGAACGATAAAGAGTCAAAAAAAAATATTCATCTAAAAATTGTATTTTTATATATTTTTAGGGGGCCTTTTCTTTTCTTTTCGCCCTGGGCCCCCAAAAGTTCAGGACCGACCATGCTAAGTAACGCACACGATGTTTATTTATTTTCTTGTGGGGATTGGAATTGTGTTTTCTTGTTTAATTCGCTGAAAGAAAGAGAGTTTGGAGGAGGGGGTGCAGCCTTTGAAAAGTGGTTGTTGTGGTTTTAAGTAAATAATGTGTGCTCAATACCGCACCCGGTTTTTACTTATTTTCTTCTTGAAGATTGGCATTGTGTTTTCTTGTTTAATCCGCCAAGAGAAATAGAGAGTGGGGGAGGAGAGAGCCTGTGAAAAGTGGTAAGTGTGGTTTCAAGTGAAAAATGTGTGCTAAATACCGCACCCGGTTTTTACTTAATACATAAGATGATTAAATCTTCCAAATCAATGGTCAACCTACATCGGATTGATAAAATCTAAATCAAGGTTTGTTTCATTTGGTAGCTCTAAATGAAACTATTTAAGAAGCTAGGATTCCCTCATTTTGAATAGAGCACAGTCGGAACACCCCCGCCCCTCCCTTTGGGGTCGCGGCGGCTGTGGTTTGTGTTTTTTCTTGGTGTCTCTCATATGGAAGTAAGATCATTGGATATACTTCCATGGCCGTTTCGGTAGATTTCTCTCCGTATCCCTTTTCAATTTTCTTGTCTATATTCCTACGATATAAATTTATATATTAATGTTTTATTACAATTATTGGAAATTAAGTTTTTGCGCCTCCCCACCTCCTACCATACTTAAATATTAGTTGTAGATCACAATCATAAACTTTAATTCTCACCATATTTATGGTTGAATTTGATTCGTAAAAATGGCAAATGTAATTCTTTTTTCTATAATAATTATGTTTCTTTCAAAATATTTATTTTTGGAAGATTCATGTGCTTTTCAATTAAAGTTAATTTTTCTATTTTCAGGCCGATCGGTCGTTGTTCTGAAAGGCATTTCGCATAAAGTAATTCATTTACTTTATAAGGTAATAAATGGGTGGAATACTAGTGTTAGAACAATGTTTTAAAGTTTGATGTTTCTAATGCTTTCTAACTTTTTTTGTAATCAATCTACACTTACAGGCAAGTCTCATCTCCTAGCTGACTGGCACGTTATAGTTAATCCTGTCTAGGAGGAAGCAAGCAGTGTCGAGGCTAGTTGGTTGCTTGTCTGGATATCTCTCATCGTGTGAAATTAATCACCCGATTGTTTTGTATTTAGTTTTTATCTATCTTTTTATATATTTGTGGTGGAATTGTTGCCCGAAATTGTGTTGCAAATATATTAACCATAATTTTTATCCAAGGAAATATGCAATCACTCCTAAAAATCAAAATCACAACTTGTTAAGTGCATCAAAGACTAGTTTCCTTGAACTACATTACTCTCACTTAAACATTCAACGAAGCACTTTTGTTTTATGTTTCATGTATATAATAGGGAAAATTATCCAAATAATCATGTACTATTCGTATATAACCGATTTGCCCAAGGAGAAGACTCTGAATGCTCGTGTACGCCCTTTTTGCAGACCTCTTACATTTGTTTGAACTTTATCATTTTAGAATTTTCTCGGATATATGTAATTTTTTGACAAATGAAACCCACTCTGCGTAGAATTAATGTATGTTGGAAAGAATTTAATGATTTTTTTTGGAAACCTATTTATAGGAAATCTTATAGTGTAAATTTAAAAAATAAAAAAATAAAAACAGTTTTATACAGTGTACCATTGCAAAAGCAAGAATGACCATGTATAGTGCTTAACGACTACAATTAATGTTTATTGTTTAACCAAGAAAAAAAAAAGTCCAATAAGCACCAATCAACCGGTTGATAAACATGAAGCGGTTGAAATCTTAAACTTATGACTTGGAGTTCTCCAATAGTATAAAGCTTTATCAAGTTTTATAAACCTCCTGGTGGGGTACTCTTATCTTGGGCGATTCTTGATAGCTAGAATCGGAGGCGGAACACATCAAGGGAGGTCTGGGGACAGTTGCCCTCACTTTTGTCAATTTTTTACAAGTTGCCCCCACCTGAATAAATATCTGCGTCCGCCTCTGGCTAGAATTCTCATAACAAAAAAAATGTAAAAATGTCATATTTTTAACGATACCAATTTTTAAAACTGCATTGGGTTTTGAAGGTAAGTAGGTAACAGCTTGAATTTATATTCCACGATTTATATAAAGATACTAGAAATTTGCTTTTATGCTTAAAGTTTGCTTTACAAAAACTTTAAGATGAATGCTACTCCCCAATTCTGGTTTAGTACATTTTAAACAAAATAATTTACAAAAATGCGGTTCTATCACAAACCCAAAACCAAAATCCACGTTTTAAAATGCATTGGGTTTTAGCAGATTGTCCTTTTCAAAACAATTTTACCTTTATTTAAAGTATAGTTAACCTAGCATTTTTGTCCTTTCCCTCATTTTTGGAAAATAGTCTATAAATTTATTTTGTGATATTTTACTTAAAAAGTCTACTTTAAAAATTAAGATATAAAAATATTATTTATTATTAATAGACTACTAAAAGTGTAACTTTTAAAAAAATTATAATATAATAGAGGTGGTCTCGCACACTTGCAATTAACAAAATCTATTTAGAGCCGAGATTAAATTATCTTAAGAATTGAACAAGCTAGATTTGTGATTCACCCTCATTCACATGTACAAGAGAGTTATCCACTTTTTTCACTATTACAAAGTCACACCCTACAATTAATATATAAAGCGATCTCTTTTTTTCCTAAACAATGTAAGACCAGAACCTTCGTGTAATTGACCTTCTTGCTGCGTGTCGTTCAACCGTAACCTCGCTTACTCGACTTGAGGTAAGAACCTTGATTATCTGGGGAGGCGTATAGGAGCCAATATATTAGTTCCATATGTTCCATAGACCTTAACTAGTTAAAGTCACACGTCGTGACTTCGGCGATAGTCGGAATGCGGCGATTGAGGGTTTACTTCCGTTTTGAGTTCGTGACCTCGGTTTGGGTCCTAGACCTCTTTAAGATGGTTTGTTAACATGTTTAGATGTGTTAGACTTCAAGTTGGAGGTGTTCCTTAAGTCTATCGAAGATTTGGAAGTTTTGGAGATAGCGTTCGTCTCTATCGCGTAATTCGGGAATCGAGTCGCGTAATCGCCTCTCCTTTGGGATTCTTATTTCCCTAAGTTGTTATTCAACTTCCTAGAAGTATTTAAGCTTCTTCATTAGCCCTTAGACTTGCCTTAAAAGTCTCCTTTCATTGCTCGTTTGATTTCGAGTTAGTTAGTCGTCCGGTTGCACGTTGTTGCACCCCTTCCCGGTTTCGCTCCGAGTTGTTTCGGGAGTTGTTCGGGTGTGTTTTAGACTTGCTTTGAGTTGGGTTATACCCTAGGATGGTTGCCCATAAGTTTGGGATCATTTAGATCAAGTTTAGACCAAGTTTTGGAGGTTCAGGAGCCGAGGCGGCCGCATGGGATGGAGTGAGGCGCCGCCTCAAGTGCGAGAGCAACCTTGTGCGAGGGAAGGAGTGAGGCGGCCGCATGGAGCATGGTGAGGCGCCCGCCTCACCTGCAGAGCAGCTACGGGATTTCTTTCCCTGTTTTGATTTTTGGTGTGAAATACCTATTCTACCCCTATTTTAACCCCTCCCCTTTGCCTTGTCCACAGCTTGGAAGGGTAGCATGGTAATCCCTCACCCTTTATAACCCCAATTCATCCTCTTCCTCTCTCATTTTCATCAATCAACCGTGAGTTTAGAGAGAGAGGGAGGAGGAGCTCCCAAGGGAGAATTGCCGATTCAGGAGTTAGGCCATCGGATTGTCGGCCGTGACCGCCATCATGAAGCTCTCGCCGAGTAGAGTCTTTCCCTCGGTTTGTTTTCCACATCCTAGAAGTTTGTGGCCGATTGAGTGCGTTGCTTAAGCCTAGTTTCTCTCTCTACAAGTATCTTGATGATAGATTAATAGAATCTTGTTCCTTGTGATTTATTGTTGTTATACATGTCAAAATGATAGGTTTCCATGAATATCGATAGATTTTGGTTAGGGTTGAAACCAAATGGGGTTATTGTGTATTTTGGAATTCTTATGAATTAAGATTGGTTGTTGTTGGGTTAGAAACCCGGATACATTGTGAATACCGAAATTATACCTTGGAATAGAAATTTGGAACTTGGTAGATTGACCCAAATGAAGTCAATTTATTTATAAAATTGTTATTCGAACCTTAGGATAAAATCCTATATCTTCTTGTGTTCATTGAACCTCAATTGCGAAACTTTGAGAATCGCCCGGGTGAGACCGAATTGGTAATAAGATTGATTTTGGCTTAGGACTCTAATTGAGTCTCTTGAATGAGGTTAAGTGCGAGATTATCGCTATTTCTTGGATGGTTTATGTGTGAGTCGAGAATGCGTAACTCGAACGACAGACGGTTTGAATGGGTTCAATTATGAACTAGAACCAATAATACTAGTGGACTTTTAATGAAGTCCCAAGAGGCGTAGGAATGTACTATGTGACTCTACTTAGAAACCTTGTTAACATCCTTGGAAATCCGGAATTTCTTCGTGAAAATTCTCCCTTAGGAAGGATATTTGGATCGTGTATACCCTAGTACCCTCTTTGATGGGAATCTTGAGTTGTCGTAAAGATGACCGAATGGTCATCCAAGTCATGTGCGTGGTGATGGACTTATGAAGTACCATCACATAATTAATTGATGAATCTTGGGTTGTCTTAAGTCTTCTGCCCTTCAAATGTGCATGCTTGATCTTTAATTCTTAAAGGGAACCTCGAGAGGATTTATAATGTTATATATATATAACTTATGATTCTACGGAACTAAGCTTGATAAGGCTTGTTTGTGATTAATGCATGAACCTCTATGTTTACTTGAGTATCAATGTGATTTGATTCATAATCCTATTAGCAAATGGAATTACAGCTTGAAATTGAACTAAGCTTGGTTGGACAATAATCAACTTAGGTTTACGCCTTTTATACTTGACTTAGTAAATTTGAACTAAGGTTCTAAATGGAGCGAGAACTTAACCTGCTTGTGAACAAGAACCTAGAAAGGAGTCTTGGACACATATAGTGTTCAAACTCTATTTGATTGGAATTATTGAAATGACTCGGCGAATTAAATGCTAGTGGATTCGTTTAACAATACCGGCTCCACGATAAACCCCTACGCTTGAAATCCGTTTAACTAGAATACTAGTTTCGAGATTCTTAATTGAATTCATGCACACGCCTAATTACTAGCTTTAAAAGAATAACATGCCCACATTTGGAATGAGACCACTATTCCTGTGCTCGTCCTTGCTTGATTTCTTAAATAAGTAAATATTACTTGTTTTCCCCGATAAGTCCAGCTGACATACGTGTCTGCATTGTCTTGCCTTTGCCTTACTGTCTTGTCTGTCTTGTCTGACTTGTCTGCCTTGTCTTACTGTCTTGCCTTACTGTCTTGCCTTTGTCTTGTCTTACTGTCTTGTCTTACTGTCTTGCTTGTCTTGCTGTCTTGCCTTGTCTACTTTGGCATACATCTGTCTTGTCTTCCCTGGTTGACAATTCATTACCGTTACGAATCATGAGATTCGTGATAGTGATGAGTTGCCGAACAGCAGCAAACCCTCCATTCTTGATCACTTTGGAGAAAGAGTACCTTGTGTAACCATTATGGGCGCTTGGAATAATACTATCACAGGTCGATGTACCATCTCGCACATGCAACAGCATGTTCCTGTTAACAGTTTATCTTGCAGGAGCTACATGGTGGCACCAGATTATATCCTATCCTCTTATATGTGGATTTCCTCTAGCATTTGTGAAAACAAAGTGCTATCCTGAATATGTAAACTAAATGCTTATATATATACTTGCTCTTGATCGCTTGACTTTCGTGATAGGCACGTGAATTGTAGGATGCGTATATACGTAAATATACATACTCTACTTGATTTTCCCACGATTACTGCATATGTAAATATATGTAGATATACATACTCTTACTTGAGTTATCCTGATTGTCTTCGTATGTATATAATTGTAGACATGCATATCCTTACATGACAAACTTCCATCAATGAATCGCTTGGTACATAAATGAATTTGCATACCACACTCGATAATTCTATGAGAGACTTGGTATATGTATATTTGTAAATATGCATACTTCTACTTATTTATTCTATGAGAGACTTGGAATGTCCTACAACATGATATACATCCATAATCATGATTATTCTTGTGCCTTGCTTCCTGACTTGTTTGACTGTTTGTGAACAGGGGATTCACCCTGATTCATCTTAGTAGTCTGGTGAAGGACCGGATTTCACTCAGTACAACCCGACTTATTGGGTCTTCGTCGTAAAATGATATCTTTTCCTTTTATAGCAACATTCAAATTATGTCACATTGTTTAGTAGTAACGTACTGGGTCATTATGACTCACCCCGTACTTTGTTTTCTAGTTGCAGTTCGGAAGTCGTGTTGAGGACGTATAGTACGTGACTGTAGCAGACCCCAGTTGATCGATGGCTCGAGCTTGAATCAGCGTGTCGTGATTGTAACGATCTATTTCAGTAGTAACTTGTGTACTCCTATCTCTCTAGCATCCTTGGCTTGTATATCATATTTACTATTCTTGTGAGCTCGTTGTATTGTAAAGTTAATTAGACTTTCTGGTCGGGTAGAATAATTGGGTTTTGTTTTAGTTCTCCTTTGGGCGGCGTGTTGTGTCGTTGCTCATCGCCTTGGTGTTTATATTACATTGTATCCGGCCGCTGTAGCCTTGGGCTTTTCTCTATCCTAGTTGTTATTAGTATTGTTGGTTAACCCCGGTATGCTTTAGCCGTGGGTAAGTGTTTATCAGGTTGGTTCCTTGTTGAGACGCCGGCCTGAGTGCCGATGGTTGTCCAGCGTCTGCAATGTTGCGGCACGCGAGTTTCTTTTTCTTTCCTTCTTGAAATTTATGCCTCTCTTGGTATCTTTGGCCTTGGTTTCGAGCTTCATAGCTCGGGACTACTTTTCATTGTTTTCCGCATCCTTGAAATTTTGATATCCGTATTTTTTAGCAGCTTCTTGTTCTTGTCTGGAGCTTGTTAGCTCGACTGTCCGACTCGCACTATTATTTTATAAGTGCTTGTTCCTCCTCTTGCCTTGTCCTTGCGGCGTGGCGACATTGGGATTCCGTTAGGAATTCGGGTCGTTGCACCGCCAAATTTCTCTCAAATCTTCTAAGCTAAAAGGGCTTTATATGCTTCCGGAGATGTTGACTTCTTTCGAGGCTGGCGTTAATCATGGAAGTAGGGAATTTTTTCTTCGGAAACTAATGATTTGGTCTAGGAAGATGAAGATGGTGTAGGCATCCAAGCTTGATGTTGTTGTATAAGCGGCAGTTGTTTTGAATTGCCAAACAACAGGTTGATTTTTGACATCAGGTTGATTTCTGATGCATGGCATCAGGTTGATTTCTGATGCCTGGCATCAGGTTGATTTCTGATGCCTGGCATCAGGTTGATTTTTGGCATCAGCTTTTTTGATCACTTTTGTCTTCATTAATGACATTTTTGTCATTTGGCAAGCAATTTGTAGTTTTATGAAATGTGCAAAAAATTAATGGTCCTAGATGAAAACATGTTTTCAAAATTGTACCCACTTGAAATTCCCCCTATAATGAAACTATTAAAGGCATCCAAAATTATATAAACGTATTCAGAATACATCGCGGTGCAAAAAATATAAAAAGGACTGGACCACGGCATATAAAACTATGAACCACGATGCCCGCATCTAGTCATCCGATACACTACATAGAAACCTTAAGAGTATCGTAGTCATTTCACCCTTAAAAGTGACTTTTACTAGTTAAAAATAAAAACATAGGACTGGAGCAATTGAAAACTTGAAAAAGAGACCGACCCGCAATTTTTCCAAAAAATATTAGGGGTTAATCCCACACACTTTGGTTGAACAAATAGGGGTTCAATTGTTGTGTAAGAGAATTTGTCCAGGTGAAGCCTTAACGAGCCTAGCCAGCTCGAATCCAGTAGAGCCTGATCAGGCTCGAGCCGAGTTCTTGAGGAGCACTAACTACTTGCATGACTCATGACAATTCTCAAGCTCCACGTTACTGAGATGCATCGAGCTTTAGGGTCATTTCAGGTGGCTTTGGGCCTAATCCAATAAATACACGGTCTATAGTACACAAAAAGATCGAACTATGAATAATATATTTTATAGTTTTGAAAAATAAATAAAACTCCCCTCCTACTTTCATTTAAATCAGTCAATTTGACTTTATAAAACATGATATTTATTTAGGAACATGAGTGTATAAAGTGTCCAGATCTCAACTCATGTATAAAAGCTTGTAGACACACAATTAATTTTAGGTGTTAACTTGGCCTTAATTTTTTTCTAAAGTCATGTGATTGGTTAATAACAAAGTTAAAAGAACTTATTTATAGGAGGTATGATATTACGAGCTTGATCTTGTATTATTACAAGCTTTAGTGTTAGTGTTGATGGATCAAATTTATTTACATTTCTATATTGCTAAATCAAATATGTTACTTTCTAATTAATGACATTGACATTCTAAATCATCACCAACGTAATCATCCAACGGCTCTAACACTAAAACCTGTAATAATATCACAACTCGTAGTTTCATTTGCCTATTTATATTGATCTTTACTTACTCTTTCATATATTATCTATTAGAACATCTTTAAGAAATTATTAATGTTGAATTGGATTTTTAAAGATAATTTTATACATAAGGAGCATGTGTGTTAGTTAAAGAGTATTTACGATTTTATAAGCTTAATTAGTTTATGGAATGAGTACGTCTCACCGTCAGATCTTAAATTATAAGACGGAATCTCACTCTCTCATAATCCAACCTACCAACACACATAGGATTGAATCAAGGGGATCTGTCTTATATAAAATACCGCAAGATCGTTTTTCTTAAGTTGTTACCTTATGAAATTAATGAAGCAGGGGGATGCTCCCTAGAAAATTCAAAAAATCTAAAGTGAGTGAAACATTCCCAACTTTTATTTTTAAGAAATGAAACTATTGTTTTAAAATAAACCAAAATAGAAAGTGAACATTTTTTTAGAACACAGAGAATATTACTCTTTCCATCTCACAAAATAGTTATGATAACAATATTACCTTATCACACATTACAATCTATTAGAAATGACCAAAACGATACTGCAAACATCTTGAAATTTCTGACTAGCTTGTTTGAGTTGTGCTGCCTCAGGCGTTGATTTCCCAAAATTATCGTCACAGGTAACGGCTTCGTCCAGTGCGGCGGAGGCTTTAATATTTACGCTCGGATAGTCACCGGAGCTCAAATATTTCATGGCTTCACTAAGGTCATCGATTGAATCGACAAAATTCTCGGAGCAAGAACTATAAATCTCTTTCAACTTTGGATCTGTTGTTTTCCCAGCAAGAGACTTGACAAGGTTAATCGAAGCTTTAGCATTGCTTTGGGCTATGTCAATTGATATCCGGCCAAGGCCGAAAAGATCTGCCCTTTGAGCCTGAGGATCCGATCGCAAAACTTGTGAACATGTGGAGGGATTGTGTGTTGATGTGCATATATCGCCTATCAAATCATTTGACGATTTATCATTCTCGGGTTTTGCAGATGTTAGGCAAGAAAATGATAGAACGAGAAACACCAACAAGAATGAATTGTAGGCCATTATATTGGATCATTGGGTGAATTTTGAGGTTCCATACATGAGTAAAAATCACATTATTATATTGTTCTCTGAGGAGGAATATATAGGAAAGTTATTAATCTTATATTACTAAATTATTATCCATTCAAGATCTTACTATATATAGATGAACATTTGACAAATATGCTTTGCTAAAATAAGAAAAAAAGAAAGAAATCACTACAACAAAAAGGATATTTTAGGACGTCCTAGTAGGATGCATTTAAAAAGTCATCCTATAAAAGTCCTAATAGGCGCCTAAATCGAGGGTCCTTTTATGGTACGCCCTAACATAACGCCTTAATCTTCGTATCTTATTATTATAATACTTAATAGGTTTCCAATGTCATCCCCCAAAAAAAAGCCTAAAAGGACACCTAACCTAGAGAGTTTTGTTACCATGATACCTGATAGAACACATAACTTTGGGGGACCTATTACCGTTAGGGCTAATAGGACACCATATAAGTAAACTTCCTATTAAGCCATTATTAGGAGTGTGATTAACAAGATGCCTTTCTATTGTGTCCTATTAACATAATGCCTAATTGGGCATGTAACTCTTGGGTCCTATTACCGTAAGGGTTAACACAACACCTCTTAAGCAGACATCCTATAAAAAGGCTAAAAGCACTACAAGAAAACTCGCTTTCACCAACAACAAAAAATCTTGACGTTTGAAATAAGTGTTCGAAATTTCTTACATTTTCATATAACTGTCGAAAATCAATGACAATTAACATATGTATCAGAATATTTGAGTACATTTTTTTTTAATGTCAAAACTTCACGATGATTTACCAAAGTGTTTGGAAAAAAAATCGATGTTTTCTTATAAGAGTCGGTAACTATTCAACACATCGTACATATATGGAAAATACTCAACAATTCCTACTAATCGAATGAAAATTTCCAACACATAATCAAGTGTTGTAAAATTTAATGACATTTTGTTTGAAAAAGTCAAAAATTTCAACGACATTTTGTAAATACTAGTAAGATTCACATGCGTTGCGTGGAGTTAATGACTTTTTAAAAGTGATTTCCTAATTCCTTCTTTTTTTTGTTTACTTTTAATTATTGGATTTTTTTGTATTTTAATCTTTACAATTTTTTAGACTAATACTTGTGTTGATGTGTGTATAGCTTTTCTAATACTTTGTTTTTTTGTCATTATAATTTATGTTTTTACTAATAGTATAGCAACTTATCCTACACATTTGTCTTTTTTGTTGGTTATTTTTAAATCACTTTTTCAATGATGTGAATTAAAAACAATTCAAACTTACTATCTTAGATTAACACATTATTGTTGTAGACTTTGCTTAATTATATCATTTTTGGAATTTAGACTCTCTTTAGAAAATAATATAGTGTTAGAGAAATCAAACTCTCAACCTCAAAGTATATACTTACACTAAAAAAAAAATTCACTCAAAGTATCTATAAAGTCTCACTTTGCCACTCAACCTAAGTTTTGTGTCATTTTCATCTCATTTTATAACCTTTTTTTTTCTAGTTTTCTCCCTAGGCACGATGAAGGTTACCAATCTAAAGGTAAGATGCACATGGTGTTTCACGTGTAGGGCATTTTGCGGCAACATTTTCTCTACTTCTTCTCAACAATGATCTCTTATGTAAATTTTAAGTGAGATAAAACTCAAGAGAGATCTAAGAGATAAAACTCAAGATCAAATAATCACACTCAGGTGTCAAGGTTGCCAAAAATAAAAACCAACAAAAAAGTAAAGATGATGCCGATGTTGAATGACTAACTCCACAATTCATTTCTCCCTCTCTTTCTCGTATCATACAGTACACAAGTATACACCATGAAATTCAAAACTCATATTTGAACCCATCAACAATGATGAGACACGACATGGTTCAATTCGTTTTTATCGTACCTAGCTTCAACTCCAACAAATTTCTCATCGACACTGTTGATGTTGTTTATGGTTTGATTGAAGTAAATTCTCAATCTTTAACATTATTTGTCATCATGTCTATCACTACGATTACGGGCGTGATATCTTAATCACCAAATTTGACATGGAATATGGAAATGCTACAAAACTACGTTGAGGGCCAAAGTGAATTTGGTCGATACTTTAGGGAAAATTGCATTTTAGACTAATTTCACTACTAGAAAGCATTGCCTTCGGCGGAATTTTTAAATCGTGATTTAACGAATTTTACCTTTAGCGGCGGAATTTTACATCGGAATTTATCGGCGGAATTTTCCGTCATTGAAGGCCCCTGCTAGCGGCGGAATCAGCGGCGGAATTAAGCTTTAGCGGGAATTGAACATCACGGCGAATTTATCGGTGACGGAAAATTCGTAAGCTAAAGGTCTGCTAGCGCGAAATTTTCGTCAGAAATAAAATAATTTACGAAATATTCGGCGAATTTTCGTCGCTAAAGTCAAAATTAAAATTAAGCTAAAGATTTTTAAAAATTAATTAAAATTGAATTTCGACGGAAATTTAAAATCAAGCTAAAGGTTTTTAAAAATTAATTAAAATTGAATTTGACGAAAATTCCGTCGCTAAAAGGTGTTTAAAATTTAATCAAAATTGAATTTCGGCTGACGGAAAATTCAATTCAAAGCTAAAGGCTTTTAAAATTAATTAAAATTGAATTTCAGCGACGGAAAATTCGTCGCTAAAAAGCGTTAAAATTTAATTAAAATTGAATTTCATTGGCTAAAGGTGTTTAAAATTTAATTAAAATTGAATTTCAGCGACGGAAAATTCGTAAGCTAAAGGATTTCGGCGTTTAAAATTTAATTAAAATTGAATTTCGGAGGAAATTTCGTCGCTAAAAATATTTTTAAAAATAATAATTTTAATTTTTAAAAAATAATAAATTTTAATTTAATGACGGAAATTTCATTAAGCTAAAGGATTTAAAAAATAATTAATTTTAATTTCAGCGACGGAAATTTCCGTCAATCGATAATGCAAAATTAAATTGAATTCTAATTAATATAAAATATCAAAATATATGAAATTAAATTGAAATTAAATTAAAATAATATTTGAAATGTTAATTTAATAATATAATATCAATAATTAAAATGATTAGCATCAATATAATTACAAAAAATAAAACATTCAAATTACAACTTAACAACTTAATGTAACGTAATGTAACGTTAACTTAAATTGAAATTAAATTAAAATAATATTTAAAATATTAATTTAATAATATAATATCAATAATTAAAATGATTAGCATCAATATAATTACAAAAAAATAAAACATTCACATTACAACTTAACTTAACAACAACGTAACTTAACGTAACATAACGTTAACTTAAATTGAAATTAAATTAAATTAATATTTGAAATGTTGATTTAATAATATAATATCAATAATTAAAATGATTAGCTTCAATATAATTACAAAAATTAAAACATTCACAACTTAACAACTTAACGTAGCGTAACGTTAACTTAAGTGAAATTAAATAAAAATAATATTTGAAATGTTAATTTAATAATATAATATCAATAATTAAAATGATTAGCATCAATATAATTCAAAAATTAAAACATTCACATTACAACAACTTAACGTAAACTTGCGTTTGCCAGCTTAACTAGCAACTGGCAGCTTAGCGTAACATTAACAGCAACTTAGCAACGACAGCAGCGTAACATAACGTTAACTTAACTTAGCTTAACGTAGCACTTGCAACTTAACTTGACTTAACTTAACTCAGCTTAACCTAACGTAGCAACAGCCTAGCAACTTAACCCAGCAACTTAGCAACTTAACGCGGCAACGGCAACTT